>JACCGJ010019787.1:0-14632 GCA_013407085.1 Atriophallophorus winterbourni
CCTTTGTCTACTGACGGTAACTCTAGTTACCACTTCAAACAAGCAGTCGATTGCTCAGTAGCTCCCGTCGGTACCTTCAGTCACCATCGGATTACACCTGTCAGGCGGCGTCTGGCATCTGATCCATAAAAATTAATCATGTGTTTTATTTATGCCATAATTAAGCCGAATAACACAAAAATATTATAAAATACGTATATCAATTACGATAGACAAAGGGTTAACCTTTGCCGTTAGCCACAATTAGATTTTGTCGGAATGACACTAAAAAAACGGGACTGCCAAACTTGGGATCAATTATTCAAGGTTATTCAAGGTAATTTAAGGTTTTAAATTGTCCAAAAAGCAACAAGCTGAAAAATAACCATAGGAGGATAAAATTGAAATGTAAGTGTATAAAACAAGTTTAGGGATTGGATTAAGCAGTATATAAGTGTTCAGGAAACGAATAATTCAATATAAATTCGTATAATTTCGTTTTAAATCCATGCAAGCTATTGGAGTGAGCAACGGTAGAATGTAAACTGTACCAAGTAAAAAAAGATATGGACAGAATAAAAAAATACCTTCTACAGTTCATGCAGGAACGGGTTACCAACAGCATATATTCATGGGTCCCAATATTTGTCGTATCCCTTCGCGTGAATGAATCCTGTATTGAATGGTTTGGGGTAGGGAATGTTTTGTAAAGTAAGATAAGGTCTCCTCTGATTCGTCAATTGGTAAAGTCGAACAGATACAGCTGAGCTATCTTTTCTTTATAAGGCTTGTTTCGGGTGCTGAAAACTAGTTTAATTGAGCTGTGATAGATTTGCTGCATAAGTTCTACATCTTTCTTGAGCCACGGAGACCATGACTGCGAACCATTTTCTATTAGTGGTCTTAAGTATGTATTCATGATCCTTGGAAATATCTTAGGGGGAAATTTCCGAAATACTCGTTTGAGTAGATTGAGAACACGTGTGGTTTGATAAAGACAACGTTCGTTTGAAGTGAGTTTTTAAACTTGAGTACATCCAGACACCGAAATCTTTTTCTACACTGCAATTCTCAAGGGCATGTGAACCTATATGGTATGTGAACTCTACTGGATTCCCCACATTCATGAGCCTGCATTTGTTAAAGTTAAAAAGCAAGTGTATCAAGATATTTTTGTAATAGCAGACAGTCCTCTGGGCTACGGATGCAACGCCATATCTTTATGTCGCCCGCGAATAACGCAATGTTACATAGAACCAGTTCCATTAGTTCATTGGCATAACAGAGAAAGAGGATCGAACCGTGGGGAACTCCGCTAGTTGCTGCGATTGGTGTTGATAATGTACCATTAACACGTACCCGGGTAGTGTTATTTGCTAGGTAGTCATTTAGCCAATTTTAAAGCTTTCCGGTGATACCAAGCCATTCAAGCTTCGGAATTAGTAGGCTATGGTTAAATCGATCAAATGCTTTGGATTTAACTAGGTAGCAGGTGTGTATTGCCTGCTCTTTATCTACCACTTGTACCCAATTATCCAGCGTTAACAGTAAATTAAATAAACAGCAATAATTAAGTTTAAATCTATGCTGCTTTCTCGAAAGAAACTGATAATTTTTGAAATGTTTCATTAGATCGTCAACAATGAAGTTCTCATGTAATTTTGAAATGGCTGGTAAAAGAGTAACGGGTCGGTAATTAGCTACATCGTAGCGATTTCCAACTTTATTCCGCGTTTCTGCTCGATAAGATTCACGCCATTTGGCAGTGTTTGTTTGAACAGGTGTCAGTGGTTTTGTATAGCAAATTAGCACAATGCTTCCATATGAATCGGGTCATTCTATCGGCACCGGGAGACTTTCCAGAAATTAAATTAAATACTGATTAAAGGATGCGTTTCGACGTGACATTTATTTTACTCCTGGTAACTGTAGTTTCGATGCGCTTAGTCTAATTTCTCGTAGCATTAGTCTGCAGCAATTTTCCCAACGAATGTTGACAGTGTCCAATATATCTTTGCGCAAGAACGTTATTTTCAGGAGCTTAGGACCGATGCCCTAATAATTCGTAGATTTGGGGATGCGGAGCGTGCCGTCAGAGTTACATCAAGCAATTCAAACAAATCGCTGAGGAATCTTCATTGTAGCTGATCATGTTTTCACTGCACAGCTTTATCAGTTGCCTCATCTGATACTATGACTCGCAAAACGATTAAATTTCGATCATCCCCCTGCTAGGTTTTGGTTTGTTGCTGTGCGTTTCGTGCCCTTTCCTACTTGGGAACATCAGCGAAGATCATTGCTGTGGTCTCCGAACACTCCCTACGCAGGAGAAAAGCGGATAGAAAGAAGTTTTCTAGATCCTTTTCAGAGTTGATCGTCATTTTAAGCAGTCTTGGCTGGTCCAGATTTGATGAAGTAGATTTACGATTTAGTCGTAACGACGATATTGGTTCAACATTCTCCAAGTCCATGCTACCGCACAACGTTCTTCATTCTTATTTATCGTGCTTTAGCTTGTCCCCAAGTAAGGTGGCACTCGTTTCCTTGACGTTGGTGCAAATCACGCTTAGTCCATGGAGAAACTGAACACTGTGTGTATGTCGATCTCACTGGTTGCGGGACGTTTCAACTGCATTAGATCGAATACATATCGTGCCCACTTTATGAGTATTTTGCACTCAGACGTTTGGTTTTGAATCTGAGGGTTTTTGCTCCGTAACATTTAGGGAAGTTTTTGACAGAAAGGCTTTTAACAGTCGCAATTGTAAAGGTGGCGTCTTGACGAGGTAAACGAACTTCAAGACTCTTCGGCACATTCGCAACAGCTGAACCTTCGAGTTGAATGATTTACGAAGATGCAGCTTTTATCTGGTTTCCAATTTATCGATAATTATACGGGCAAACTCAGAATTCTGAGCGGTGATCAGAGTCTCTAACGATGCCTCCAACGTTAGTATCCCGAGCTCATCGCTCAGCATACGATCATCTAGGTTGCTCTGCTGGACACTTGTTCGAGCAGCTGCTTCTACGTTTGGTGCAGCTCAACAATTTTTACACCCGTAGCTCGTGAGTGTCATTTTTAATTAGATTATTTCTGGATATGGATGTGCTCAGAGCTATGAACAGTGGGTTTAGAAGAGGGTCGTCAATATTAGATTCGTGGTGATGAAGCTGTTGCAGAAGCACAGTATGCTGACAAAGCCCATATTAAAATCATTTAGTTATGTACATGTATCAAATACGTACTCATTTAAAGGGAACTGTTACTGGTTAGCTACATGAACATTTATGTCATAGATTTAACCGTTTGCATTTGAATTCGTACATAATTGTATTTTGCCATAATCCAATCCTCATCCAATCCAACGTTGTGCCAATATTGGACCACCCAATTCAGCGTTGATACATGAAATGTTAGGACTGGTGAATGATTATCTGAATCGGTGGCGAGAAGAACTCTACTGAAAACGTTTCATACATGTAATCCCCGAATTCTCCAAATCTTGGAAAATGAAATGTGTGTTTTCCAATTACGATCAAAGCAATCACAACTTGACCACTATGTTGACCGAGGTACCTACAGTATTGATAGTGATACCGATCAATGGAGCGTGATCAGCTCCAACCAATGGAACCTAAGCAGAGCAGTTTAATCAAAAACAGACTGACCAAACCCTGGTCTTCTACAGAATCCAGGATAAGAATACTACAACATATTTGTTGCAGAAATCATATGATTTTCCAGGAATGCAAATCAATAATTATTCAGTAGTTAAAGTAGTACTTGCTTATCATATACTGATAAAGCACAAATGGTTTTTGGCTGTTTCCAATCAGCATGTGGCGACAGAAAGACTAGTTTTGATGAGTCTTTAACTTTCGGAAGAGAAAGATACAAAGAAAATGATACCGATAAAAAATTATTCGAAAATATCAAAGCCTTTATCATCAGTATAATGCTTCAAAATTTGTAAGTTTTATGTATCGAACTCGTGGAAAAATATAACCGAAATAAATCTGAATGTTTTGTCCAATATGCTGTTATTTCCACGAGAAAAACCTTGATGTAAATAAAATAAAAAATGTTTGACAAAGAAAAATTATTTTCGGGGCCAATATGACGTGTGGTAATCGAGTCTACAATGATTTTTCGATTGAAATTTAGGCAATCCCTTGGGTTGTTGTAAATACATTAAGATAATATTGCCATGACGAAAAGTGCTATTCTAGATCCATTTTCGAAAGTCTTCATTTCATGAACACTCAACTAGAGCATCATTAACATAGGTCCGGCGATATATGTCAATTTCTTTACACCATACCTACACGCCCAAAACAATTAATTATCAACAGTGACCTGACGTGCTGGTGGATTTTTTTTGAGCTCTGATACTTTTGAACAAACATTTCATACAATTTTTATCCCATGAGTTTGATTTTTGGATATCCATCTTAAAGTTTGCTACGACGTGTCTACTCACACAAGAAGCAGCAATAGTGGATTTTGTGCTCTTCGTTCATTGATTTCGCTTTTGTGTTTCTACTGCCAAATTTAACCATCATGATTACCACTGCCGTGAACTACTCGGCGGAATACACAAAGCGCAGTCAATTTCTTGCCAAAATGATCAAGCGAATACTGACAGCTCGCGGATAAATCTGGTGACAAAATATACTTAGACTTGGTCACTTCATTCAAAACCCTACACAATACCACAACAACCAACCACGGTCGTATCGATTTTCTTTCCGCTTTGTCTGTACTTTTAGTTGACCCCGTTTAAAGTAAACAATCTACTATTCGCGAACCATGTGTCTTGTGTGAGAAAGTGGTTAGTGGTAAGGTCACAACGCAAATGTTTGCAAACATTTCAGTGTAATGTACACCAACTTGCAGGAATCAAGTGAGTCAGATTTTGCGAATAGACAGAGACACGACCTCCAACAATGGTCCAACATCTGTACGGTGAAGGGTTTCGGAAACCAACAAACCTACAGCAGCTACACATTTGGTTCGCCACCGAAGCTCCCCACATTTCAGTCAACCACGTCTACTGAAAATGACACATAGCAGTCTTTGAGATATCGAAAGTGTTTTTTTAATTCTTACTTGCTACGTGAGTTTCCCAAGTGTAATACTCGAATCTACGCTGATATACCCTGGTGGAAAAGTAAAGGACGTCTCGATGTTCGTAAGATGATCATCAAGCGCAGTCTAATCCTTCTAGGCGTTCGAGAGGCTGCTTATAAGATGGAGGCTGTTCAGCAACAACAACACGACTACACAAATTGGCTTTACATCGCAGAAACGTTAGCAGTGCGAGTGTCGTTGTGAGTACCTTCAGGATACCCCGGTCAACCAATTGCAAATGTGACGGACTAAATCCTTTGAAACTCATTTTCATAATAAGTGCTATGACAGACTTCATCCGAAATACTTGGCTACTATACCGAAAATATTCGCAGTGACGTCAGAATAAGCATATTAAAGGCAGCCTCAGAAACACAAGCTGAAGCATTGCCGTGCAAAGATACTGAAAACTGAAGCTCAGAAGACGGTTCAAATAACCACAAAGGTCCGGCTCTCAATAGACACCATCCATACATCATCGTTCCATACCAAGACCAGTATTAATTGTGTATACACTAATGCACAGTGTTTGTGGAACAAACTATTGTGTTAGCCCCAGTTTACAGAAATACACTTAGTGCTTCCTCCTTTCACACACCTGGAAAATTTATTACCCGAACATATATTTTCGATCAAAATTTCCTGTCTCCATGTTACAATTAAAATTACTTTTGCTCCTCCTTTGAAGCACATGGGCGCAAGTATTAAAATACGATTTGTTTAGCTTTTGTACGTCTATCCTATGGTATTGTACAGTTATTTGCTGTTTTCACCACAAATCTTGAATCATGATTATATCAATCAATATATCAATAGAAATATTATAGAAGCCAATATCAACACCTACAGAACGGTTAACGTAATATCACATGACATTTTGTCTAATATCGGACAGATTAATTTTTGAGCTCTTCAACTTATGTAGTGTGGAGCTTTGATTCGAAATACCGAAAAGGATAACTGTCACTCTAATCAAGCGCTTTCCAATTGACTTGTCATTATTCGATTACGTTTCTTAGTGTTGCGCATCTCATTCTGGCTGATCCTTGGGGATTCGAGGAGCGTCCAACCAGAAGCGATGACGAAATCTTCCGCATATCACGAGATTTATTGCTGCTCAGGTTTCTCGAAATATATTTCAAATTGTTCAATCCACTCGGAGCTTTGCGTGGTGTCGGCCCAGCAGGACGTCATATCATTCATCGTGTGAGGTCTGACCTCAGCGCGGCATTCGATCAACGTCAGATGGCTTCTGAACGGGTAAGCAATATTCTATATAGAACCATTAAGCTTTCCCGACATAATGCCTCTTGAACTAATGTAAAATGTTGTGTTAACTCATGCAATTATGAAAGGATAAGCATTTGAGTGCAATTCTACGTCTTCTGGCAAGATATTTCTTGCATTGTAGACTATGTAACTCAATTTTCGTGGAGTTTAGTTTCTTTATGTTTGTTTTCGAATCAATATTCGAAACACGCGAGCGCAACCTGGAACGCTAAAATTAATACGATGACCTTGAGAGTGGACATTTCATTTTGACACAAATTTAAAAATTGGATGTACTTGCCAATCTTCTTCCTATTTCTTATAAACTTGCTTGATATGAGTATGGCAAATCTAAGTTTTGTCACTAGTAACCCCTCACCAATTGTTTTCAAAATTAGTCTTGCGATTGCCTCCGTGGCATCTGAATCAATTGAAACTCCATTCAATGGAATGAAGTTGGTTGAACAACATGCTCGTAAAATGTAAATATCATTATTTTTGATAGAAATCGATAATTGTTTCTTTATCACATGACGAAACGTCTATATGCTCAAGCCTCTGTATTTATAGTACCCAGAAACTCAATCGTCCGTTGGGAAAAAGCAAAAGGTCGAATTCTTTTCCGACAGCCCTCCACAAGCAGCAGTACCCCAAACGTCTGATGACGATTCCGTTAAACTCCAGACGACCGAAGAATCAAGATCTGATTGTCTGGACAACTTGGATGGCTCGAATGTATTGGATTATATATATCATATTAACCTTCAAAATCCAAGGTTAGTAATCGTTCGTCTAACAACGTGTGTGCGATTCACGACTTTACTTAGTTGCGCGAGTCGAATTATTTTGCATGAAAATCGTATTCCGAATATTGAGATCCTTATTGGTCATGTGATCCGGGTTTTGTGTTTTATAATCGAACTGCCGAATGACTTCATCACGTTGATTTTCAGTTTAAAGTCCATTTTCGCACAAGTTACACCGAAAACGAAACAAATATAATCCGCTAGTTGACTTAACTTGACTTAATCCCTTGAGTTCCTGGAGGAACATAGGGCCTCGGCAACTTGTCTCCACTTTGGTCTGTCCATAGCAGCCAGTTTGATGTCGTTCCAGTTAAGTCCACACTTGCGGATTTCCTCTTCACACGAGCGCTTCCAAGATAGCCTTGGGCGTCCGACCCGTCTCTTCCCGATTGGGTTCCATACCAGAGCATGACGCGTGATGTCATCATAAGGTTTCCGCAAGGTGTGCCCAACCCATCTCCACTTTCTTCTACTGATCTGCTGGGCGATCGGGTCCTCAGCAGCAATCTGCCACAGGTCTTGATTCCTTATCTTTTCTGGCCATTTTACCCCAATAATTCGACGAAGGCAATTATTGTGGAATGATTGCAAGCGGCCAGAAGACTTTGCTGTCACTCGCCAGGTTTCCGATCCATAGAGTAGCACGGATTTGACGTTGCTTCTGAATATACGGAGTTTCGTGCGTTTTGATAGAACCTTCGACTCCCAAATGGGTTTCAAAGCTATGAACGCGTATCTTGCTTTGCCGATTCTGGCGACTATGTCTTCGTCCGTGCCACCACTTATTGAAACAATGCTGCCGAGGTAGACGAATTGCGTGACGTCTTTGACTGCTTTACCATTGATGGTGATTGATGGGTGCTCATCAGTTAGCACACGGAGGACTTCTGTTTTTTCGGTATTCACGCGTAGTCCTGCATATGAAGCAAAGTGTGCTAGTCTATCGGTCTTTCTCTGAAGACGTTGGGGGTCACGTGATATCAAGCAGACATCATCAGCGTATTCCAGATCCTCCAAATGCTCGGATTCCTTCCAATCGATACCATTCCTCTCACCTTTTACTGTCTGTTTCATTATCCAGTCTATTACCAACAGAAAAATCATTGGGGACAACAGGCATCCCTGGCGAACGCCAGTCTCAACTGCAAATGGATCGGTCAGTCTTCCGTTGTGAATTACCTGACAGGAGGCACCTTCATACAGCTGCTTTATGAGGTCCATGTACAGCGGTGGGACCCCATAGTGTGGCAAAAGCTTCCATATGAATTCGCGGTCCACACTGTCGAAGGCTTTCTCAAAATCTATGAAGTTGAGGCAAAGAGGCGATTGCCATTCAATGCTTTGTTCAATTATTATGCGGAGGGTCGCAATTTGGTCGATGCCAGACTTTTGTTTTCTGAAGCCTGATTGCTCTGGCCGTAACACTTGGTCGATAGCGTCGCGCAAACGCATAAGGATGATGCGTGTAAGTACTTTACTAGGGACTGAGAGCAGCATGATACCTCGCCAGTTTTTGCATAGCCTCAGATCCCCTTTCTTAGGAAGTTTGACCAAATGACCTCTCTTCCAATCATTTGGGACCCGTCTTTCTGACCAGATTTTCTGCAGCAGAGGAAGTAACATATCAGCCGAGGTGTCCAAATCAGCCTTCAGAGCTTCTGGTGGAATCCCATCTGGGCCTGGTGCTTTGCCATTCTTTAGTGATTTTAAGGCAGAAAGGATTTCATTTCGACCGGGGGGTCGGTGTTTACGTCTAGCAAATTTGTTGCAGGTGGGATGTCAGTGACTGAAGTAGGTGCTGGTCGATTTAGGAGTTCCTTGAAGTGCTCCATCCATCGCTTTCTTTGCACCGATTCCTGACTGATAAGGTTACCTTCACCGTCCTTTATTATTTTGCCGTAAGGTATTTTCCTTCCTGATAAGGTTCTGGTAATGTTGTAGACGGTGTTCAGGTCTCTCTTTTCTGCTGCATTTTCCGCCTCCGTTGCCAGCATTTCATAGAACCGCCTCTTGTCACTTCTGGCACTTCGTTTCACGTCTTTATTTAGGGAGCCGTATTGTTTGATCAGTTGGTTTTTCTGCTTGGTGTCCTTACACCGGAGGATCTGTTGTTTCAGCTGCCTTCTCGAGTTGATCAGTGTCCAAGTCTCACTCGAGATCCACTCTTTGTCTTTCTTTACCCGTCTGCCAATTACGTGCTTACAAGTGTCTTGCCAACAGTCTTTCAGAGCGGTCCAGTGTTCATTTATTGGGAGCTCAGGGGTTAAGTTGTTGAGCGATTCGAATCTGTTTTTCAGTGAGATTGAGAAAATCTCTCTTGTACGCTCTTCCCTTAGTTTCTGCGTGTGGTACTTTACACTAGGCCGACTGCCGGTTTCGCTGAAAGCTCTCAACTTGATTTTAATTTTGGCCATTAGAAGGTAGTGGTCTGAAGCAACATCCGCACCTCGCATTACGCGTGTATCAAGGAGACTATGTCTCCATTTTCGTGAAATCGATAGGTGATCGATTTGATTGGCAGTAACACCATCAGGTGATGTCCAGGTGGCCTTGTGGATGTTTCGGTGTTGAAAGATGCTGCCTCCGATGACCAGATCGTTGAGCGCGCAAAAATCTGCGAAAAGTTCACCGTTTTCATTCATTTCACCTAGGGCATGCGTACCCATCACAGATTCTCTCCCTGTGTTGTCTGGACCCAATTTCGCGTTCATGTCACCCATCAAAATCTTGATATCTCGCTTGGGTGTCTTGTCTAGGACAGACTGCAGACGCACGTAAAATTCTTCTTTCGACTCAAGGCTAGCATTGTTTGTGGGTGCATAACATTGAATTACCGTCACATTTCTCCCCTTGGAGTTGAATCTGGCTGTGATTATCCGTGAGTCAACGGGTTCCCATCCAATGAGAGCGCCTGCAGCTATTGGGGATAACATAATGGCGACGCCTTCCGAATGACTATGGTTCTCATCTTCATGACCTGAGTAAATAATCCGTTCCCCGGATGTCAAAATCAGCATGCCAGATCCATTCCATCTGCTTTCACATATTCCCAGCAGTTGTATACCATACTTTTGCATTTCTTTCGCGACCTGTGCAGCCTTTCCGGTCTCATACATCGTACGGACGTTCCATGTGGCAATCTTAGTTGTTGCTTTCATCGACAGAAGATTCATCTGCTGACTGGCTTCCGGTGGGCTTTCACCAGTCTGCTTCATTTTTACCTCAGATGAGGTTTCTTCTCGATTCAAGCATGGAGATCTTACTTTGGTATGACATGTTGCTTTGGTTTCAGTAGCGGTTTGAGGTTTTTACAGAGTGGGGTTGCTGACCCCGCGTCTAACCCTCCTCCTTTTGCAGACGGGCTTGGGACCGTCCTCGGCGGAGTATTGTGATTGTGTAATCCGCAGGAAGCGGAGGTTTGGAGTCAGGGTTTCCATCCCCTAGATGGACTGCCCTCCCAGGCTGACGAGCTCCATCTACCCGAAGCGAACTGGTTTTGAGGCGCCAGTCACCCGCCTTCGCCCCTTCTCCTGTCAGTAGAAGCAGTTCCGCCACGAGCAGGCCAGGAGTTGGGCTTCGGTTGTCAGAGGCTATTTGAGACGCACGCCGTATGGGAGCATTTTGTAGGTAGCGGGAGCTTATCCCCACCACCACCCCCGGCTGTGACAACCTTGGGAACCAATCCGCTAGTTAATTTCTAACAATTTTCAGAAAATAAAGAAGGAGACGGTAACTGATAGTGATAAACACCATAGTCCAAGGAATGGAAACCAGTGATCAGCATTTTCTGCAAACGTTGTGCGAATCTAAATTGAGGTTTTTGTTAATGCTGACCGTCTGAGCATGTTAACTCTACTGGGACAAAGTTACCTATTCGAACTGAAACATGTATATATTGGATGAAAGCATAGTCGTCTTCAAAGAGATCTGCTTAACGAGTGGTGAATTTGGGAAGCCAAACCTCGTGTAGGTAGCACTTTAATTAGAAATACCTTTTTAAAAATGATGTGAAAGCTCTATAAATTGAACCTGTGCTTTGTAAGAACTAGCTCCAAATGATCGACGTTATGGAGAATAGAAATCATGAAGTATACTATCGGGCAGGCCTACAAAAGAGATGAATATGAGATGACATTGACCGTACGAGTCGTGAAAAACGTGCCATTGACCGATCACTTCAAGGATATCATGGGAAGCGTCATTTCAAGCAGATATTGATCTTGGCTGCTGAATTAGGTCACACTGATAGTATGCAAATGCCCTAATCAGCTTAGTGATGCATGTCGCTGTAGAGAATTTTTCCACTGAATCGTCTGTGGGGTATTTTGAAAGGTCGCAAAGCATGAAATCGTCATTCAACAAAATCCAACAAATTTTCCTCTCCGGCTCTACATCATTTTCATTTATAACATAAGAATCGCTTTTCCATTATGTGAGTCCTGACTCAGTGAATGGTTTGTCGAAAATGTCGCATATTAATATAACTACGGAGGTACTGCTTGTGTGCTTTTAGCCAGATTCAACGTAAATCATTTGGTGTTTGTCGTTAAAATGTTTCGGTTTATTATTTCAATGATTTATAAGATTCCAAATTAGGAAATGATTTCGTGATCCCAAAAATCGACCTTTGAATGAATATATTTTATGTTGAGAACAATGCATATAAGAGAATCAAAAGCGTTACTAAACTTACGCCAAGACAAAATTGCCGTGTGAATTCAAAACAGGAATTGACTGTGTAGACAAAAGATGGTTCAACTTTCTCATATCGCAACGCTTACACACCACTACCGGTTTTTTCTGTTTGCATTCATCAGGTTGAGACAGTAAGATTAGGTTCAGTAAGACTTGAAAGAGTGAATAAATGGCAAACAAAGTTATATTTGAATGGTACTGTTACATAGGTTCGGCATAAAGATCCACGATATTCAGACACAGAATCACAAAAAGATTTCCGGTCAGGCACTGAAGGCGCTTAAGGGTGACCAAAGCAACGAGTTGCTCACATCCCCCGCACTTACACACCACTATTGGCTTCTGGCTGTTTGCCGTCATCCGGTGAAGACAGTAAGATTAGGTTCAGTGAGTCTTGAAACAGTGGATAAATGGTAAACAAAGTTTTTCTTCAATGTAATGGAAAATGTTCGTGACCGATCGGGGAATCATAATCACGAAAAAAGTAAGTTTTTAATGAATCGGTGAAAGTAGTATATTGATAATGTTTCGCTTCTGACTCAGATACTTCGTCAGACCAAAGGTGTCAGTACGAACAGAGATCAAGCTTAAATTTCATTCACCTGATAAATCCTGAGCTGCTTAAGAACTGCACAATAAACAAAGTTATACTTGAATGACACTGCTACATAGGATTCGCATAACGAACAACGATATTCAGATACAGAATCACATAGTGATCCCTGGTCAAGCGCAGTTGCTTTTTTCACTAATTGCAATAGATGTTAGTAAAGGTTTAGTTCTTTTTCGGCTATATCCAGGATTTTTCTCCACCTCGTTATGGTGATAAATCAGGGAAAAGCATGTTTTATTGTAACCGCGTTGGAGAGCTTGTACCACAGAACGTCAGCCTGAAATGTTCAGGTTTTGCCACGATACCACTGAGGAACCAATATGTAAGATCCAAGAACTCTAAACATTTGCAGCCAGTGCTACGCACGGAGTTTACGCGTAGTCCATCACAATGAACAGATTTCAGAAGAGAATTGCGGGAGACTTGAGCAACATTAATTTGGTCATTAATCAGCGCCTCTGCCGCTTGACCAAGAAGCACTATCTAATTCTGTGGTTGAACAACAAGTCTGTTGTATGACCCCTGCTAAACGATATATATACTTAACGTCGGCTTATATCTATAAAGTTAATTAACGTTTTGCTGCTGTTTCAAAGCGTAAAATCATTTAATCACTTCAGCTTATAACCCATTATGGAGCATAGAGCAGCATAGAGCTTACGCTGTATCTGATTGGAAGACCTGAGAAAGAGATCAGATAGCTTGGATGACTACAACAGATGTTGCTGGCTCCTTCTCGACTGGTCGGACATATGACGCTACTCAAATGTGCCAGTCTTTAGACATATATTCATGAAGGCTTAATCATGATCTACCGGTGGACGGTAGCTATGGCCGTAAGGCGAGAAACTACAATGGTGATGGTCCTGTGTTCGAATCCGACCCGAGACAGGATATGTACTGCTGACGAGCTCAAATAAGAGCGAAACTCGAGTCCAGTGCTTACAATGTGGACCGTTGCGATAAACTGTGTGAATATCTTGAAGGACTTGATACTGATGAGTAGTCGCAAAACATGAACAATTGTAAAAGACCAATTTAAAGGGTACACCTTGTAAATATTTGGAAAGCTCTTTGCTGTATATTTTGAAAGAGCATTAACAATTGATATAAAGTGCACCCAAATTATCCTTAATTGTTACACCCATTTGCATAAAGCAATCCAAATTTTAAATTATTTCAAAGTATAAGTGAAAATAAAATCTTTAATTAATAAATATCATATGAAATATCACTTCTGACAAATCAGCTTAATACGGTCAATGATTCAAGTTTAACTTGCGTTTAGCAGACCAATGGTGCCAAAATTGTCATGACTGGAGATTTTTGTGATAAGCTTCCGTTTCCAAACATTCTCTCATTTCATGCGTCTTATATAACCTCTACCAATCAAGTTAGCTTGCTTGCCATATCCTTTGTTAACAGCGGAACTGCTTCTATTGACAGGAGAAGGGGTGATGGCCGCTGACTGTCGCCTCAACTCCAGTTTGCTTCTGGCAGGTAAAGCTCGTAAGTCTTTGAAGGTGGTCCACTTAGGAGAAGGAAAACCCTGATATCAAACCTCTAATATCTTGTGGCTATATCCAATGATGGCAAAGGCCTCAGGGGTCAACCTCGAGGAAAACTCCTCACCAAGAATTACCGCTAGGCAGTCATAAGTTGTATTCAACATCTTTTTATCGAATCATGTGACGATATCGTTGCACAAAATGATCAGTCTTGCTGTTCGTTTGATTTCAATAGTGTCATATAATACCTAATAAGTGCACTGAACATGGAGGGCGCAATAATGTCCAGATAGGCAGACGAGATCAAAATCAGTTGGCGCACTCCCCAGCATGCTGTGAAATCCGAAACATATGTGTTTGTATCCAAAAAATATTTGCAGAGTAGAAACAGCAGCGTGCATAAACCCTTGTATGCACGCCGTTTGTGTATGTCAGTAAATGACCGGAAACGCGTCAACACGTTTTCGGACGAATCGCTTTTTTCCTTCGTTCAATCGGCTAACTTCCGGTTCGTTATTCCAACATCTAAGGTCATCGGCTAATGTATGGCCGATGGCCATCATCTAGCCACTTATCACCACTTGTTGGGTCCCCGATCCAACATCAACGAAGTTAGATCCCGCGTTTCGCG
>JACCGJ010019788.1:0-10496 GCA_013407085.1 Atriophallophorus winterbourni
CAATGTTTGAACCAATGAGATCTGACAATGTTTATTATTTCAGTCTAAATCTACAAACGTTTGGAATCAATCTGAGGTCGACAATGTTCGAACCAATGAGATCTGACAATGCTTATTATTTCAGTCTAAATCTACAAACGTTTGAAACCAATCTGAGATCGACAATGTTTGAACCAATCAGAGCTGACATTGCCTAATACTTCAGCCCATGAACAACATACGTTTTGAACCAATATGAGATCGACAAATTTTTGAACCCCCCCCCCCTCCCCCCCACCACAGCGACATTGCCTAATATTTAAGTACAGGAACTACGAACGTTGAACCCATATGATATGGACCAAATGTTTGAAAAAAAAAAACCCCCAAAATTTCAGAAAAAAAAAGGGGGGGGGGCTGACAATGCCTAATTTTTTAGTCCAAATACTACAAACGTATTGAACCAATCTGAGATCGACAATGTTTGAATCAATCGGAGCTGACAATGCTTAATTTTTCAGTCCAAATCTACAAACGTTTGGGACCAATCTGAGATTGACAATAATTGAACCAATATAAGCTGACAATGCCTAATTTTTTAGTCAAAATACTACAAACGTTTTGAACCAATCTGAGATCGACAATGTTTGAACCAATCAGAGCTGACATTGCCTAATATTTCAGTCCAAGAACTACTAACGTTTTGAACCCATCTGATATGGACAATGTTTGAACCAATCAGAGCTGACAATGCCTAATATTTCAGTCTAAATCTACAAACGTTTGGAACCAATCTGAGATTGACAATGTTTGAACCAATCAAAGCTGACAATGCCTAATTTTTCAGTCCAAAAACTACAAACGTTTTAAACTAATCTAAGATCGACAATGTTTGAACCAATCAGAGCTGACATTGTCTAGTATTTCAGTCCATGAACTACGAACGTTTCGAACCCATCTGAGATCGACAATTTTGAACCAATCAGAGCTGACAATGCTTGATATTCCAGTCCAATTCTACAAACGTTTCGAAGCAATTCGAGATCGAACATGTTTGAAAAATCAAAATAAAACAATGCTTGATATTTCGGTCTAAAAAATACAAAAACTTTATGCCAATCTGAGATCGACAATGTTTGAAGCAATTAGAGCTGACAATGCTTTATATTTCAGTTCAAATCTACAAACGCTTTGAACCAATCTGAGATCGACAGTAGTTAAACCAATCAAAGCTGACAATACCTAATTTGTCAGTCCAAAAACAACAAACGTTTTGAACCAATCTGAGATCGAAAATGTTTGAACCAATCAGAGCTGACATTGCCTTATATTTCTGTCCAAATACTACAAACGTTTTGAACCAATCTGAGATCGACAATGTTTGAATTAAGTAGAGCTGACAATGCTTAAACATTCAAACCAAATCTACAAACGCTTAGAACCAATCTGAGATCGACAACGGTTGAACCAATCAAAGCTGCCAATACCTAATTTTGCAGTCCAAAAACAACAAACGTTTTGAACCAATCTGAAATCGACAATGTTTGAACCAATGAGAGCTAATATTGCCTAATATTTGAGTCCATGAACTACAAACGTTTGGAACCAATCTGAGATTGACAATGATTGAACCAATCAAAGCTGACAATGCCTAATTTTTTAGTCAAAATACTACAAACGTTTTGAACCAATCTGAGATCGACAATGTTTGAACCAATCAGAGCTGACATTGCCTAATATTTCAGTCCAAGAACTACGAACGTTTTGAACCCATCTGAGATCGATAATGTTTGAACCAATCAGAGCTGATACTGCCTAATATTTCAGTCCATGAACTACTAAGGATTTGAACCCATTGGAGATGGACAATGTTTGAACCAATCAGAGCTGACAATGCCTAATATTTCAGTCTAAATCTACAAACGTTTGGAATCAATCAGAAATTGACAATGTTCGAACCAATGAAAGCTGACAATGCCTAATTTTTCAGCATTAAAACCACAAACGTTTTGAACCAATCTGAGATCAACAATGTTTGAACCAATCAGAGCTGACACTGCCTAATATTTCAGTCCATGAACTACTGAGGATTTGAACTCATCTGAGATGGACAATGTTTGAACCAATCAGAGCTGACAATGCCGAATATTTCAGTCTAAATCTACAAACGTTTGGAACCAATCTGAGATTGACAATGTTTGAACCAATCAAAGCTGACAATGCCTTATTTTTCAGTCCAGAAAATACAAACGTTTTAAGCCAATCTGAGATCGACAATGTTTGAACCAATCAGAGCTGACATTGCCTAATATTTCATTCCATGAACTACGAACGTTTTGAACCCATCTGAGATCGACAATGTTTGAACCAATCAGTGCTGACAATGCTTAATATTTCAGTCCAAATCTACAAACGCTTTAAACCAATCTGAGATCGACAATGGTTAATCTAATCCATGCTGACAATACCTCATTTGTCAGTCCAAAAACAACAAACGTTTTGAACCAATCTGAGATCGACAATGTTTGAACCAATCAGAGCTGACATTGCCTAATATTTAAGTCCATGAACTACAAAAGTTTGGAACCAATCTGAGATCGACAATGTTTCAACCAATCAGAGCTGACATTGCCTAATATTTCAGTCCATGAACTAGAAACGTTTTGAACCCATCTGAGATCGACAATGTTTGAATCAACCAGAGCTGACAATGCTTAATATTTCAGTCCAAATCTACGAACGTTTGGAACCAATCAGAGATTGACAGTGTTTGGACCAATCAAAGCTGACAATGCCTAATTTTTTAGTCCAAATACTACAAACGTTTTGAACCAATCTGAGATCGACAATGTTTGAATCAATCAGAGCTGACATTGCCTAATATTTCAGTCCATGAACTACAAATGTTTTGAACCCATCTGATATGGACAATGTTTGAACCAAACAGAGCTGACAATGCCTAATATTTCAGTCTAAATCTACAAACGTTTGGAACCAATCTGAGATTGACAATGTTTGAACCAATCAAAGCTGACAATGCCTAATTCTTTAGTCCAAAAACTACAAACGTTTTAAACCAATCTGAGATCGACAATGTTTGAACCAATCAGAGCTGACATTGCCTAATATTTCAGTCCATGAACTACGAACGTTTTGAACCCATCTGAGATCGACAATGTTTGAACCAATCAGAGCTGACAATGCTTAATATTTCAGTACAATTCTGCAAACGTTTCGAAGCAATTCGAGATCGAACATGTTTTAAAAAATCAAAAAAAAACAATGCTTGATATTTCGGTCTAGAAAATACAAAAAAATTATGCCAATCTGAGATCGACAATGTTTGAACCATGTAGAACTGACAATGCTGAAACTTTCAAACCAAATCTACAAACGCTTAGAACCAATCTGAGATCGACAATGGTTGAACCAATCAAAGCTGACAATGCCTAATTTTTTAGTCCAAATACTACAAACGTTTTGAACCAATCTGAGATCGGCAATGTTTGAACCATCGAGGCTGAAATTGCCCTTTTATTTCTGGTCCAAATACTACAAACGTTTTGAACACAATTGGATCGACAATGGTTTGACATGTAGGCTGACACTGCTGAAACTTTCAAACCAAATCTACAAACGCTTAGAACCAATCTGGAGATCGACAATGGTTGAACCAATCAAAGCTGACAATGCCTAATTTTTTAGTCCAAATACTACAAACGTTTTGAACCAATCTGAGATCGGCAATGTTTGAACTAATCACAGCTGACACTGCCTAATATTTCAGTTCATGAACTACTAACGATTTGAACCCATCTGAGATGGACAATGTTTGAACCAATCAGAGCTGACAATGCCTAATATTTCAGTCTAAATCTACAAACGTTTGGAACCAATCTGAGATTGACAATGTTTGAACCAATCAAAGCTGACATTGCCTAGTATTTCAGTCCATGAACTACGAACGTTTATACCAATCTGAGATCGACAATGTTTGAACCAATCAGAGCTGACCTTGCCTAATATTTCAGTCCATGAACTACGAACGTTTTGAACCCATCTGAGATCGACAATGTTTGAACCAATCAGAGCTGACAATGCTTAATTTTTCAGTCCAATTCTATAAACGTTTCGATGCAATTCGAGATCGAACATGTTAGATAAAATCAAAAAAACAATGCTTAATATTTCGGTCTGAAAAATACAAACAATTTAAGCCAATCCGAGATCGACAATGTTTGAACCAATTAGAGCTGACAATGCTTAATATTTCAGTCCAAATCTTCAAACGCTTTGAACCAATCTGAGATCGACAATGGTTAAACTAATCAAAGCTGACGATACCTAATTTTTCAGTCCGAAAATAACAAACGTTTCGAACCAATCTGAGATCGACAATGTTTGAACCAATCAGAGCTGACATTGCCTAATATTTAAGTCCATGAACTACAAAAGTTTTGAACCAATCTGAGATCGACAATGTTTGAACCAATCAAAGCTGACATTGACTAATATTTCAGTCCATGAACTAGAAACGTTTTGAACCCATCTGAGATCGACAATGTTTGAACCAACCAGAGCTGACAATGCCTAATATTTCAGTCCAAATCTACGAACGTTTGGAACCAATCAGAGATTGACAGTGTTTGAACCAATCAAAGCTGACAATGCCTAATTTTTCAGTCCAAAAACTACAAACGTTTTAAACCAATTTGAGATCGACAATGTTCGAATTAATCAGAGCTGACATTGCATAATATTTCAGTCCATGAACTACGAACGTTTTGAACCCATCTGAGATCGACAATGTTTGAACTAATCAGAGATGACAATGCTTAATATTCCGGTCCAATTCTACAAACGTTTCGAAGCAATTAGAGATCGAACATGTTTGATAAAATAAAAAAAAAACAATGCTTAATATTTCAGTCCAAAAAACAAACGATTTAAACCAATCTGAGACTGACAATGTTTGAACCAAAAAGAGCTGACGATGCTTAATATTTCAGTCCAAAAACTACAAACATCTTGAAGTAATCTGAGATTAAATATGTTTGAACCGATCAGAGCTGACAATGCCTCATATTTCTGTCCAAATACTACAAACGTTATTAACCAATCTGAGATCGACAATGTTTGAACCAAGTAGAGCTGACAATGCCTAAACTTTCAAACCAACTCTACAAACGAACTGAAACAATCTGAGATCGACAATGGTTTAACCAATCAAAGCTGACAATACCAAATTTTCCAGTCCAAAAACAACAAACGTTTTGAACCAATCTGAGATCAACGATGTTTGAACCAATCAGCGCTGACATTGCTTAATATTTAGTTCCATGAACTACAAACGTTTTGAACCAATCTGAGATCGACAGTGTTTGAACCAATCAAAGCTGACAATGCCTAATATTTCAGTCTAAATCTACAAACGTTTGGAATCAATCAGAGATTGACAATGATTGAACTAATCAAAGCTGACAATGCCTAATTTTTTAGTCCAAAAACTACAAACGTTTTGAACCAATCTGAAATCGACAATGTTTGAACCAATCAGAGCTGACATTGCCTAATATTTCAGTCCATGAACTACAAACGTTTTGAACCAATCTAAGATCGACAATGTTTGAACCAATCAGAGCTGACAATGCTTAATATTTCAGTCCACATCTACAAACGTTTTAAACCAATCTGAGATCGACAATGTTTGAAACAATCAGAGCTGACATTGCCTAATATTTCAGTCCATGAACCACGAAAGTTTTGAACCCATCTGAGATCGACAATGTTTGAACCAATCAGAGATGACGATTCTTAATATTTCAGTCCAATTCTACAAACGTTTCAAAGCAATTCGAGATCGAACATGTTTGATAAAATCAGAAAAAAACAATGCCTAATATTTCAGTTCGAAAAATACAAACGGTTTAAACCAATCTGAGATCGACAATGTTTGAACCAATCAGAGCTAACATTGCCTAATATTTCAGTCCATGAACTTCAAACGTTTCAAACCAATTTGAGATCGACAATGTTTGAACCAATCAGAGCTGAAAATGCTTCATATTTCAGTCCAAATCTACAAACGTTTGGAACTAATCACAGATTGACAATGGTTAAACCAATCAAAGCTGACAATGCCTAATTTTTCAGTCCGAAAACTACAAACGTTTCGAACCAATCTGAGATCGACAAAGTTTGAACCAATCAAAGCTGACAAGACCTAATTTTTCAGTCCAAAAACGACAAACGCTTTAAACCAATCTGAGATCGACAATGTTGGAACCAATGAGAGCTGACATTGCCTAATATTTCAGTCCATGAACCACGAACGTTTTGAACCCATCTGAGATCGACAGTGTTTGAACCAATCAGAGATGACAATGATTAATATTTCAGTATATAAACTACAAACGTTTTGAACTGATCTGAGATCGCAATGTTTGAACCTATCAGATGTGACAAGGCTTATTATTTCAGTCCAAAAACTACAAACGTTTTGAACCAATCTGAGATCGACAAAGTTTGAAGCAATCAGAGCTGACATTGCCTAATATTTCAGTCCATGAACTACGAACGTTTTGAACCAATCTGAGATCGACAATGTTTGAACCAATCAGAGATGACAATGCTCAATATTTCAGTCCAAATCTACAAATGTTTGGAATCAATCTGAGATTGACAATGTTTGAACCAATCAGAGCTGACATTGCCTAATATTTAAGTCCAAAAACTACAAACGTTTTGAAATAATTTGAGATCGACAATGTTTGAACCACTAAGAGCTGACAATGTCTAATATTTCAGTATAAATCCACAAACGTTTCGAAGCAATCCGAGATCAAGAATGTTTGATAAATTCAAAAAATATAATGCTTAATATTTCGGTCCAAAAAATACAAACGATTCAAACCAATCTGAGATCGACAATGTTTGAACCAATAAGAGCTGACAATGCTTAATATTTCAGTCCAAATCTACAAACGTTCTGAAACAATCTGAAATCGACAATGTTTAAACCAATTTTAGCTGACATTGCCTGATATACATGTCCAAAAACTACAAACGTTTTGAACTAATCCGAGATCGACAATGTTTGAACCAATCAAAGCTGATAATGCTCAATATTTCAGTACAATTTTACAAACGTTTCGAAGCAATTCGAAATCGAACATGTTTGATAAAATAAAAAAAACAATGCTTAATATTTCAGTCCGAAAAATACAAACGATTTAAACCAATCTGAGATCGACAATGTTCGAACCAATCAGAGCTGTCAATGCTTAATATTTCAGTTTAAAACTACAAACGTTTTGAACCAATCTGAGATTGACAATGTTTGAACCAATCAAAGCTGACAACACCTAATTTTCCAGTACAAAGACAACAAACGTTTTGAACCAATCTCAGATCGAAAATGTTTTGAACCAATCAGAGCTTACAATGCTAAATATTTCAGTCCAAAAACTACTAAGCTTTTGAATTAATCTGAGATCGACAATGTTTGAACCAATGAGATCTGACAATGCTTGATATTTCAATCCAAAAACTACAAACGTTTTGAACCAATCTGAAATCGACAATGATTGAACCAATTTTAGCTGACATTGCCTAATATTTAAGTCCAAAAACTACAAACGTTCTGAAATAATTTGAGATCGACAATGTTTGAACTAATCAGAGCTGACAATACCTAATATTTTAGTCCAAATCTACAAACGTTTCGAAGCAATTCGAGATCGTAAATGTTTGATAAAATCAAAAAAACAATGCTTAAAATTTCAGTCCAAAAAACACAAACGATTTTAACCAATCTGAGATCGATAATGTTTGAACCAATCAGAGCTGACATTGCCAAATTTTTCAGTCCATGAACTACAAACGTTTTGAACGCATCTAAAGTCGACAATGTCTGAATCAATCAGAGCTGACAATGCTTAATATTTCAGTCCAAATCCACAAACGTTTGGAACCAATCTGAGATTGACAATGTTTGAAACAATCAAAGCTGACAATGCCCAATTTTTCAGTATAAAAACGACAAACGTTTTGAACCAATCTGAGATCGACAATGTTTGAACTAATCAGAGCTGACAATACCTAATATCTCAGTTCAAATCTACAAACGTTTCGAAGCAATTAGAGATCGAAAATGTTTGATAAAATCAAAAAAACAATGCTTAATATTTCAGTCCAAAAAACACAAACGATTTAAACCAATCTGAGATCGATAATGTTTGCACCAATCAGAGCTGACATTGCCTAATATTTCAGTCCATGAACTACAAACGTTCTAAACCCATCTAAAATCGACAATGTTTGAACCAATCAGAGCTGACAATGCTTAATATTTCAGTCCAAATCTACAAACGTTCGGAACCAATCTGAGAATGACAATGTTTGAACCAATCAAAGCTGACAATGCCTAATTTTTTAGTCCATGAACTACAAACTTTTTGAACCAATCTGCGATCGACACTGTTTGAACCAATCAGAGCTGACATTGCCTAATATTTCAGTTCATGAACTACGAACGTTTTGAACCCATCTGAGATCGACAGTGTTTGAACCAATCAGATCTGACAATGCTTAATATTCCAGTCGATAAACTACAAACGTTTTGACCTAATCTGAGATCGACAAAGTTTGAACCAATCATAGCTGACATTGCCTAAGATTTCAGTCCATGAACTACAAACGTTTTGAACCAATATGAGATCGACAATGGTTGAACCAACCAGAGCTGACAATGCCTAATATTTCATTCCAAATCTACAAACGTTTCGAAGCAATTCGAGATCAAAAATGTTTGATAAATTCAAAAAAAACAATGCTCAATATTTCGGTCCAAAAAATACAAACGATTTAAACCAATCTGAGATCGACAATGTTTGAACCAATTAGAGCTGACAATGCTCAATATTTCAGTCCAAATCTACAAACGTTTCGAAACAATCTGAAATCGACAATGTTTGAATCAATCAGAGCTGACCTTGCCTAATATTTATGTCCAAAAACTACAAACGTTTTTAACTAATTTGAGATCGACAATGTTTGAACCAATCAAAGCTGACAATGCTTAATATTTCAGTCCATTTCTACAATTGTTTCGAAGCAATTCGAAATCGAACATGTTTGATAAAATAAAAAAACAATGCTTAATATTTCAGTCCAAAAAAATACAAACGATTTGAACCAATCTGAGATCGACAATGTTTGAACCAATCAGAGCTGTCAATGCTCAATATTTCAGTTCAAAACTTCAAACGTTTTGAACCAATCTTAGATTGACAATGTTCGAACCAATCGAAGCTGACAACGCCTAATTTTTCAGTACAAAGACAACAAACGTTTTGAACCAATTTGAGATCGACAATGTTTCGAACCAATCAGAGCTGACAATGCTTAATATTTCAGTCCAATTCTACATACGTTTCGAAGCAATTCGAAATCAAACATGTTTGATAAAATAAAAAAAACAATGCTTAATATTTCAGTCCAAAAAATACAAACGATTTACACCAATCTGAGATCGACAATGTTTGAACCAATGAGATCTGACAATGCTCAATATTTTAGTTTAAAAACTACAAACGTTTTGAACCAATCTGAAATCGACAATGTTTGAACCAATTTTATCTGACATTGCCTAATATTTAAGTCCAAAAACTACAAACGTTTTGAACTAATTTGAGATCGACAATGTTTGAATCAATCAAAGCTGACAATGCTCAGTATTTCAGTCCAATTCTACATACGTTTCAAAGCAATTCGAAATCAAACATGTTTGATAGAATAAATAAACAATGCTTAATATTTCAGTCCAAAAAATACAAACGATTTGAACCAATTTGAGATCGACAATGTTTAAACCAATGAGATCTGACAATGCTTAATATTTCAGTCCAAAAACTACAAACGTTTTGAACCAATCTGAAATCGACAATGTTTGAACCAATTTTAGCTGACATTGCCTAATATTTAAGTCCAAAAACTACAAACGTTTTGAAGTAATTTGAGATCGACAATGTTTGAATCAATCAAAGCTGACAATGCTCAGTATTTCAGTCCAATTCTACATACGTTTCGAAGCAATTCGAAATCAAACATGTTTGATAAAATAAAAAAACAATGATTAATATTTCACTCCAAAAAATACAAACGATTTAAACCAATCTGATATCGACAATGTTTAAACCAATGAGATTTGACAATGCTTAATATTTCAGTCCAAAAACTACAAACGTTTTGAACCAATCTGAAATCGACAATGTTTGAACCAATTTTATCTGACATTGCCTAATATTTAAGTCCAAAAACTACAAACGTTTTGAAATAATTTGAGATCGACAATGTTCGAACCAATCAGAGCTGACAATACCTAATATTTCAGTCCAAATCTACAAACGTTTCAAAGCAATTCGAGATCGAAAATGTTTGATAAAATCGAAAAAACAATGCTCAATATTTCAGTCCAAAAAACACAAACGAATTAAACCAATCTGAGATCGATAATG
>JACCGJ010019792.1:0-18781 GCA_013407085.1 Atriophallophorus winterbourni
AGGAGTTGATGATATTCGAATCTAGTTATACGACGCCAAACCTTGAGGTGATCCGCGAAGAGTAAAACTGAGCCTGATAAGATCATACTGATATGACTGATGAATATAAGGAAGAGAGTTGGTGCTGCTGGTTGTTAATGGAATCCACTTCGTTGTTCAAATAGCATAACCGCAATAACCTATTTGCCAATCAATGAATTGTTCGGAATCAGCAGAGCTGTGGAACAGCACGTAGGGTGAGTGTCAATATGCGCGTCTTAATTATGAACGAGGCAGAATTCACTCTTGTTTCCGGTATCCAATATTTCATACGTTCATCAAAAAGAAATCCAGCGGGCGAGCTGACATTCATGAAATATGAATGTCAACGAAAATGATCAGTACAGAGGCATACACGTGGACTTCGTCGTCGAACTCCCAACACACCACATTACGAAGCGTATTTTAACGTGGGTCACCGTGGTGTCCGCCTTCGTATCACTAATAGTAACATGGTCCATAACCATGAATTACAAACCGGTGAAGCCGGATCGTGGCACTTCCGCAACAGACGAGTGACTCGTTCTGAACTGGATATCATTCATCCGATGGTTGAAAGCGGACACTCGTCGTTCAATATCCGTTATTATGTCAAGACTGGCTTCGAGACGATTGCTAATGGACGGGACTTTGTGAATATGGCGAAACAATCCATGCAATCCGTTGTTAAAATACACTTAAAATAAAATGATTATGGTGAATATACTTATAATAATCCATTATTCTCACAGCATATATTCGACGAATGGAAGCGGAGCTCAACGTCAATGAAAAGGCACGTGTGGTGCTGGACAGAATGGACAGGATGACGCATTTCATCTATAGTACCCTAGAAATGTTCTTTTTGTTTAATCGTTTTTCTGATTTTACTCTCATCGATGACACATTCCGTACTAATCGTGAGAAATATTTCTTGTATCAACTAATGATAGTAGATAGTTGTCGTAAAGGTCTTCCTGTAGCATTAGGCTTCATGTGGAGGGGATCAGCCGAAGATGTCCGCACCTTGCTGCTTACATTTGTTAAATTCGTCGGTGGGTGTTATGCTGTGAAGCACCTGCTAATGCGAATGCTGTAGAGAACGTATTTCCACACGCTTCGCATCTGTTTTGCCGATTGCACATGCTTCGGAATGTCACTCGTCGTAAACCCCAAACGGGGGCACTGAATATTGTATGCGTAGCTATGAGTACCAGGAGTTTGTGGCGGTACGCCTTTGCGTTAATTAATGTGCAGAGAGCTGATCTAGTATTCTTTCTGTGATACAAAGGGCAACAATGTTTCAACTTCTTCCAATGCGCAAATGCTCGACGTCCCAAAGTAGCCACATACGTTATGCGGGACACCAACATACTGGAGGCGATGCACAGCTTCGCAGAACAGAAATAATCTATACTACTAAACGTCTGCTTTAACCGATTACTCTCGTACTCTCTTTTTAGGATCCTTCAAAATATTTTACAACACATTTGTTGTAATCCTACCTGATTAACATTTTCTGTGGGTCTTTTGAATCATAGTTTTTTGCGCACATATCATTCAATGAGCATATATTTTATATTCTATTATACTTGAATGTAAATTGAAATATGTGGATTCGGAAACTCCCGTCAATTTTGATGGTTATTCAAAAAGTAAAATTCCTTGCTTTACAGACCCAAATGCCTGGTGATATACTACTCGAATTTTTACAAGATGGATATGCGAAGGAAAAGTCTATTCGCTTGCGTGATACAAAACTAGTGATAAAAGGAATGGGTTTTATTGGAGTAATCGATGACCACATTGTGAAAAATAATCCCGAAAATCTGATCAATCAGCAAGAAAATTTCTACGGGGGTGAATACTTGGCTTCACACATCAAACTTGTCGAATTGCTAAAGATTATGCAAAAATGTCACATCACACCATATTTTCTCTTCCCAGGCGCCAATACATGTTGTGTAAGTTATCTGTTTGTTTTCATATAGTATTCAAATTGTTTAAAAACTAAATATGTATATATCAACTCAAATGCACATAAATAAAATTAAGGTTTTACAGTATCCTTGGAGATGCCTACAGGATGAACTGCTTCCAATTTTCAGCACACAAGCTGCTTTCAACTGGAAGTATCAACCAAAGTTTTGTGATGCTCGCAACCCCATCCCTTACAGTATCAACGTTTTTCTTCATTCGGACCTTAATTTTAACCCTGAACTTTCGAATCCATGTGTACAACATCCTGTGGTTTTCTTTTAAGCTGGTCGCTTTTTTACCACAATATACTATTGACTATTGACAAGAATTATTATTTTATTTCTTCAGGTACATGCAGGATATTTCATGGTTATATTGTTTCAAGGTTCACTGAACCTAATCTTACTGTCTCCACCTGATGACGGCAAACAGCCAGAAACCGGTCGTAAAGTGTAATTTCGGGGGATGTGAGCAACACATCACATAGGATATTTAAGTTATTTCACACATCTTATGTGTTAGTAAGTATATAATAGACGATGATAACGTTTTGTCTTCCATATATTAATCCTATATTCAAAACAGCATAGTTAAGAGATATTAATTAAGTATAGCCATCTATCATAGTAAATATCGGTGAATGATTGAATACCGAGCAATAAAACGAGTGTACTCACTTTTGCTGTCTACGTTTTTACTTCTCAGGATTCGTCAACATATTTCCTGATGCTTAAATTCCAAGAGGCTTACGCAGACCAAAATAAACGCGCGATCACATATCCAGTTTGCGCAAAATCGGTGATAATAGATACACTGCGTGAAAGCAGTGCCAAATTTATGGTGGTTTCACAACTTGAACCAAAACACTTGGCAGCCCTCGCAGACTTTTACAAGTGTCCCATACTTGGAACTTCTCGTGAACTTTTCCTTGTCACCAGTTCGAAGCGTTTGAAGAACGATGCGGCCGATTATTTCAGCATACCTGTTATACCATTTAAAATGGAATATTCGAATATGTTTTCAAAACACGTAGAAGAAACGCCCTCGAACATGTACGTAGAATGTCATGCATTCCATACCGAGCAATCGAAACTGGAAAAGATGGAACCAATGCATCGAGTTTTGGCGGCCCTTTATTTAGGACCAAAATTAAAGACTTATTTCAAGTTACCAGAAGAATGTCAGAGGAAAGTTATTGAAAAGTTACCCGACAAGTCGATTCAAAACAAATGGGAGGCGGTATTAGAGTGGCTGTCGAAATTTCAAACGGATGTAACAAGACCGGTTGCACAAATGATTTCAGACATCAATCTAGTGAACAAAGGTCGTTTAATCAAATTTTATTTAGAGGCTATAGATCGTTACGTATATCACCCAGATGAGGACGGTGCCAAAATTGCAGCGTTTTTTGAGCAACACGAACATCCCATTCAAGATGTGCAAACGATAACACATTTCGGTAATGATTACTTTACCGTGAAGGACATGTGGTCGTTACTCAGTGGTCAAAGGAATCCTCGCCTCGAGCCAACCGAAGGCACGCGTGGTTGGCCACCGCGATTAGTTTATGCTTATCGAACGAACAAGTTTGAACCAGCTTTTGTATCTGCTATGCATTCCGGTGGCTATGCACAACTGGCGAGAGGTGAAGATTTGTCAACTGAGTTTTCGGTTTATGAATGTTCGTTGCCCGTACGTCTGATGCACTACCGTATCATTTTGCAACTGGAAATCCAGCTTGGTAAACGACTACGCCCGCAAGCGACAGAAGTTCTGAGGCGTGGCAAAAATGTGGTTAAGTATACAATACCAGTGAAACCATTACCAATCAATTTCGAACAGGAACACGTAGACAGAGTGCTGAGTTCTTTCTTCGGTATTTCTTTGCCGTTGCGGTCCACCGAACCTGCGTGGATTTTCAGCGTGGCCACCACGATCGCTTTTTGGCACAGAAATCTCCCCAAAACTTCCCGTTTCGCTAAGTTGGAATGTTGTTGTGTATCCATGGCTGTGATAGCGTGTGTGTGCGCAGTGATGAACGAGGCTCATTTGGATGAAACTCTTCTTGGTCATTACGAGTCCCTTTGCAACATGCTTGAGGATGAGGCGTCCGCGCATGAGTCAGTCGTCCCGACGGCACAAGTTCAGCCCAATCTGGTGCATCGATTCGTTTCCATTCAACTTGTCTATTCGTCTCTCCAATCATTGGTCGGTCTACTCGAGTCGCTACTGCCACTTGGACACGAGTCTCAGATGTTCCATTTTCTTCCGATTTGGATGATGTTTCCGTCAGGTAGATTGGTGCATGCCATTGCTCATCGCTTGGACTTGGAACCCGTCGATTTGCGGTGCCAATTCATCACGAAATCTTTGCTGCCTCGTCTTATATCTCACCGGTCCATTTCGGAATCTCCCCGCGCACTATGTACTGCTGTTGGTGATTTTAATCACATAATAAAACTCATTCCAACACTTGGATTAACCAACCATATTGTTGATTACGAAATGGAGAATATGAATTTCGACAAATGAATGTTTGAGGATGAATTCCTTGATGAGAATCAGAAATATATCTGTTCAAATCATTTGCTTAGACATTCGTGTGTTTTAACCGCTACTTGTTATACCGTTACTTGCTTGAATAAATATTGTGGTTGAAACTTGTTTTCTCCATAAATTCATTAAATCTAATGCAAAGGAATTTGAGTGCAATCGGTTAGAGTAGTTTTTGGGTAACGTTTCACTTCTTACACAGAAGCTTCGTCAGACCAAGGGTGATAGTCAGGACAGGGAACATGATTAAGTAGCGGTCAACCCACCACCACTTATTTGACCTTACCGCTGAACAGCCTATAGTACGCTTACCGTGTGTCAGGACCAGGATCAGTGGTCGATTTTCCTACTAATGTGTATCCAGATCAATCCGATACAAGTGAACACGGTCAAGGTCGGTTGACACAGCCGCACACATGCGTAAAAGTATATCACTAACGGGGCTAAGTTTAATCACTCTTCAATTAACAGGCAGACGCGGTTAGAAACTGTATCGCTGGTTTTATTAAAAACCAGGAGTAAAGCGATGCAAACCTTGATTCACACGAAAGACAAGCCCTTCTTACGCTGAAGCAAGACACAAATATAGCCATCACTAAGGCTGATAAAGGTAAAGTAACGGTAATTTATTATTTTGACAAGGTTGGTGTACACTTATCCGAGGGCCCTTATGAACGGATTGATAATGTTAAAATGAAAAAGGTAATGAATAACTAAAAACGGTAGTTTCTAGGTATTTGCGGGGCGTTGAGGAGAGTTTTGGAAAAAGCTTGTCGTATAACCTGTATCCCAAGTGTAGGATGTACATTGAATTTATTTTATTGACAACTAACATCTTAAATCTGCTGGTATTTTTGTATATTTTTGCCATTTTTGTTTTACCGAACTACTTGAATTTATTCGTTCTTGAGCTTATATTTTTGTATCTTTATTTGGCCGTTTGTGCGCTATTTGAAGTTGCGATCACTCGTGGTCATTGTTGCTATTGAATATTCTTGTTTTTAGATTCAGTACGAAGCGGAATAATTGAGGTTTGCTATTTTTATTGTATAATTATTTTGCTTCAATAGTACCGTACTCATCTCACGTATTGTCTTGTCAATATTTTGGTTGGCTTGGACGCGTCACTCAACCGTTGGATAGACACATTGATGTTTATATCGTGATTGAAATCTTTGACGTTGAACTCGATTTTCCCCGGACCGAATTGTCGGTTACACCATGTCTACTCTAACTCCTAGGTTCTACGGTCTACATAAAATACAAAATATAAGACACATCGTCGACGGTATCGGATATTCCAATCGATTTCATTAAATCTAAGTGCTTAGAATGTTTACCGTTCTTCCTATTAGTACTTCCCTTACCAGAAGAGTGCACACCGCAGGAAACCAGTCGTAGTGTGCGTGTGAGAGTGATGCAAAGGCATGCAAGTGAGCATTTTTCTTCATTGCTATGGGTTTTACCCACATACATGTGCATGGGCACATGTGATTAAATAGGTTGGTCATTCCAACCTTCATCCAAATTTTGCGGCCCCTACCTGATGATTGTAAAACGTACGAAACCGGTCGTTTTTGTGTGCGAGTGAAATGCAAATGATCATTTTTGTTGTTTTTGTGTCTACTCATCAGTAGCAAGTGTTTCGAAATATTCACAAAGCTTATCACAACGGTTCACATTGGAAGCACTGGACTCGAGTTTCGCTCTTATTAGAGCTCATCAGCAGTGCATGTCATGTCTCGGCCGTGCTCAAAATTAATGTTATCATGCGTTTTTATTTTTTCAGTCAACACGGAACCTTTTGTTTTTGAAACGTTTTAACATGTCGCGAACATGTAAACAAAGGACGTTTAAATGCTGCGCGATATTTTTATTTTGAAGGAAGGGGAATTTGCTGTGCTGGTCAGAAAAATGCGAAAGAAAACTCATACATGGGGGTTTAAAAATTGTGCAGCATGACTTTTCAGCAACTTCCATCACAATCACAAAGCCTAATGCCTGCAGACGAAACCGAAGCTGTTTTTATTTTGAATGTGACTGGCAATCTCAAATTTTCCCATCAAAGTTTGACGTCGCTCTTATTCATATTGAAATTCTGTGTTGAAACTATTTTGATTAACTGAAAATTCGTTTTAACGAATAAAGTTTTCTTCTTCTTCTTCTTCTTCTTCTTCTTCTTCTTCTTCTTCTTCTTCTGTATATACATGAATCGTGCGCAAAAAGGCCAAACAAAATTCGTGAAGAGTTTCACATTTTCTGTGAAGTATTTGCTTTTTGGACCAATAAAACTTTGAATTACTTTGAATTAAACCTATTGGAGATTACACAAATCCGAGGACTATTAGGAACTGCGGTGGATGTGATGATTGTTCGAATGACAATCAATAGTGCCTTCGTATGCGAACTGGGATCCATTCTGCAGACATGACCGAACCACGGATCTGTTGTCATCGTTTCCGTAGCAATGTAGGTTTTACGGGATAGGGTTGCTAGCCCTAAGCCCAACCCTCCTCCTTTCTCAGACGGGCTTGGGACCGTCCTTGGCGGAGTTAATGATAGTAGATATTTGTCGTATAAGTCTTCCTGTAGAATTAGGTTTCATGTAGAGGGAAACAGCCGAAGATGTCCGCACCTTCCTGCTTACATTTGTTGAATTCGTCGGTGGGCGTGATGCCGTAAAATCCATTATGTCCGATGGAGCACTTGCGATTTGGAATGCTATAAAAGACGTATTTCCACATGCTTCGCATCTGCTTTACCGAGTGAGCATGCTTCGTAAGTCACTCGTCGTAACCCCCCAAACTGGGGCACTGAAAATGGCATGCGTTGCTATGAGTACCAGGAGTTTGTTGTGCTACGCTTTTGCCTTAATCAATTCAAAGTAATTCAAAGTTTTAGTGGTCCAAAAAGCAAATACTTTACAGTAACCACAGATTAAAAATATAGGGAATTCATAAAAACAACACAAATGTTTTATACATACGGAAAGTCAGCACGTGTATTCAGGTGTAAGGTTTGGTTTGGTCAACATATAATTGTTATGTTCAGCCTTGAACATTTTCAGGCTTGTTGCGCAAATGATATGTGGGGGCAGGGAGTTCCATAGAAAACAGACTCTGACAGCAAAGTAAAACCTTCGACAATTTGATCTGGAGTGTGGAATAATTAACTTGTATCCATGCGATCTGCTATCACGTGCTTCTTGCCGATGAAACAGGTGTTCAAGTGGGTGATCCACTGTATGCAGAATGTTGAAAAGCAGGATCAAGTCATCCCTGAGACGACGGTACGAAAAGTCAAAGAGGTTTAGTGTTGCAATCCGCTCCTCGTATGGCCTGTTGTATAGCCCGGTCACCAGTTTTGTAGCGCGGTGGTATACCCGTTGCAGCAAGGTCATGTCCTTTTGTAACCATGGGGACCATGCTTGAACAGCATACACCATTGTTGGTCTGATATAGGTGTTAATTATACGTGGGAGTATCTGTTTTGAGAAACGACCGAAGATCCTTCTTAGCAATGCTAAGATTTGGCAGGACTTTTTGTATACAACAGAACAGTGCCGTGAAGACTTCAGGTTACTGCTAATCCACACGCCTAGGTCGTTCTCTTCAGTAGCCCATGAAAGTTGCTGAGATCCCAGAGAATGTGAATTCGATTGATTTACCGACGATCAACATTTTACATTTTTGGATGTTGAATGATAAGCAGTTCCGCAAGGACCAATTATGAAGTGCTTCGAGATCTTTTTGGAGAATTTGGCAATCTTCTATGGTGCATATGCTAGTCCAGACTTTGATGTCATCCGCAAATAAAATGATTTTGCTGCGTACGATTTCGGGTATATCATTCGCGTACACGAGGAAGAGTATTGGCCCCAAGTCTGAGCCTTGAGGTACGCCACTTGTAACTTCTACTGGGCTAGATATTGCCCCATCAATTCTAACCTTTATAACTCTACCAGTCAAGTAATCCTTTATCCAGGCCAATAGTCTGCCGCACACCCCAAGCTGCTCCAATTTTTATAGCAGTATGCTGTGGTTAACACGGTCAGAAGCTTTAGACATGTCCAAGTAACAAGCATGGATAGGGCATCCATCGTCCACGGCTCGAGTTCAATTATCAAGAGTTATGAGAAGATTGGTGAGACAGGAGTGTCTTGTCCTGAATCCGTGCTGTGCGATGGAAAGAAGCTTATTTTGTTCCAAGTGTTTGATAAATTCGTCGGCCACAAGTCGTTCGAGAACTTTAGAGACCACTGGCAACAACGTGACTGGTCTGTAGTTAGACGCATCAGATTGGTTCCCTCCTTTGTATATCGGAGTGATTAGTCCACATTTCCAGTCATTAGCAACCGTGCTACAACTCAAGGACAGGTTGAAAAGGTCAGAGAGTGGTGAGAATAGAGCATGGGCGCATTGCTTTAGGATGAATGGTGTTATTTCATCAGCACCCGGGGATTTTTTTGTATTTAACCCGCGTAGCTTTACCAGGACACTCTCGAGTTTCACAACGATTCCGTGTATTGTATTTTGCGATCTGAATGCAGGTATATCGTAGGATACGCGCTCCTTATGGTAGAACACTCTAGAGTAAAATTGAGCGAGTTCGTTAGCGGCTTCGAGAGCTGTGGATGTAGTTCCAGTCGTAGTAAGTAAAGCGAAAACACCTGACTTTACCCTGGCCTTTCTGTTCACGATCTGGAAGAGGAGCTTCGGATTTCGTTTAATTTTATCCATCAGATTGATTTGATACTTTTCTATATCCTCCTGGACAAGTTAAGTAACTGTGTTTAACAACAAAAGGTAAGATTCCTAAGATTCAGTTGTTGAATGCAGTACGCACAGTTTCTTACCTCTGTCCATTTCCGTGTTCGACTCCAGATCACGAATTTGAATCCTTTTTTCAGTTGTTTTGAAACATATTTTGAGTGGAGTTCTATTTTTCGGTTGATTTTCTGAAGTATCGATGACCAGCATTGTTGGACATCAGTGCTAATCGGTGCCCAGTCGGTGACTTCTTGAAGAGACATTGATAATGCAACCGTATCGATTTTTCTTATCAACTTCTGAGCATCACTTGCTCTTTTCGCTTCAGATATATAGTCGAAAACAATGACTACATGATCACTCTTTCCAAGAGGTGCTTCATAACGGATATCCTCGATGACATTTTCCTCGCTCGTCAGAACAAGATCGAGAATGGACGGTGTGTTTGTGCCTCTGAAGCGAGTGGTGCTTGAGATGTGGTTGAATAAAGGAAGTTCGTTGAACATTTTGTAGAATTGATGATCAAGAGAGTTCACCGGTGGAATCTCGCTTTTTAGTAAATTCGGGAGATTAAAGTCACCCATGATCAGGACGTTGTTTTGATATCTGGAAACAACCAGCTGAGTTTTCTCAATTAAACTAGCATTGTATGCTTCGTCTGCTGACGGTGGTCGGTAAATCACACCAACAACACAGTTTTCACCTGTTGCTAATTCAAGTGAACACCAAAGTGTATCTTCCAGTATCAAATCCTTATCCGTGATTTCTCTGAACGTGAGGTGTTGCTCATAGTAAATAGTGCAGAGATCGAATCCAGTATTCTTTCTTTACTTCAAACGGCAACACTGTTGCAACTCCCGCAAGTGGGCAAATGCTCGACGTCCTGAGGTATCCACATACGGTATTGGGGACACCAATATGATTGAGGCGATGCATAAATGTTTAAAAATGTTCCGCCTTAGTGGGAAGATAGCAATTTGGGAGGCCATTCGGTTATCTCAAACAAGTGCCGGTTATCTTATTTGGCAACGTCAACACGAGGTTTCTTCGGCGAGTCTTAGGCGGGTTCTCCTACCCAACCACTCGGAATTGGATTCCCTTTGAGATGTTCTCATGCCGTACGCTGTAGACCGAATCTCCGACAACGTGACTGCTTCAACAGTTATCATAGCAGGTGCCACGAAAATTATGGTGCTTGTTAAGGACTCGCGTGTTTGGTGTGTGTGCTGCTAAAATTGGAAGTGCATATGTCCCTTTTTCGTTGATCAATGTTTACCATGTAGGCACGTGCTTGCTGCTGCAATGTTGAGAAACGCTGATATATCGTCACTCCCGGTTTCGCAGCGCTGGTTACGAATTAACAATCATGTACTGTTCGTAGATTGTTCTTCTGGGGACGTTCCTAATCAAAGTAGTCGCGTGTTTACATCTGGTCTATCTTACGCCCATGATGTTATAGGTAGGCTGCACCGCTACCGACTCCTCCGCGGAGATTTGTAAAAAAAAACTCCCAAGATCATCTGTGTTGTGAAATTGTATCTGCCTACTTGTCATTTGTCAGTAGTTTAAATGCAAAATACCTTCATACGGGTCGTTCAATTGACATCTGATACGGGGAAGCACCTGACAACCTTAAGGTGGCTAACGGCATGGTATTTTCTTCCAAAGATGTATTTTGATTTTTTTTTCAGAAAATGATAATCTGATGTCTACTTTATCAGGTGCCATAACTTACTTTGTCTAAAAATACGTATTTCTGTGAAAATAAAGAAGTTTTTGAAGGACTAGTTTGAAGGATTTTTACTTAATTCGCCAGATGGCCCGTAATACGCCGACTTTTAACCCATGGTTACGGGCAGTTTCGCAACGAAACACTCGCCATGTTCTATACCGATTAAAAGGTGAATAAACTGCATTGAGACTAACCTATTTCCCACGTGGAAACTTTCATTCACAAAGGCACAATTGTTGCGAAATGGGAGAGCAAGTATCATGCGGAAACGCGTTCTCCTTTGCCCACGCTCCGGGTTCAAACTTCAAAGTCATTTTTCGCAAATGTTGAATTTAATCGCGGTGTGCATTTTGCTTTCGCAAATTTTGTAGTAAAAGTTGAGATAAAAAGATGAAAATAAGCTTTTGTATGTAGAAATTGCCAAGAAGTGCAATAAAAGATTTTTGAACAGTGTAACTCTCTCAGTCTTTGATCTACGTTGGTTGTAAGTGTATTTTTCTTACGCAAACTTTACAATAATAATTTTATCGCATGCACAACTACCCACACACAAAAATGTACATCGGGTTGGATGGTAAAAAATATCAAAATATTGTTAGATTATTGTCAAAAATCAGAAACATACTTTTCCATGTGGATATCTAGGGATTTCTTAAAAACTTCAACAGTTCCAGATTGTACCACACGATTAGGTAAACTGTTCCACAGTTGCACATTGCGAACAGAAAATGCATATTTGCGGCAGTTCAACCTGCTATGCTGTTGGTAAAGTTTCTATTGGTGACTTGGCAGATGTGTGTTATGGGAAAGATGAAACAAAGAACCGCAAGGATGATTCGTTTGATGAGGCACTGTCCAAATTTATATTAGTGCTCCTCGTTTCCGTCTGTAATTTCATTGCATCATATACACTCTGAAAATCATGTAAAAACACTTGCATTCATTCTAAGCCATTAACATTGCCCACAACAAGATGAGCTAAATATGTTTTTTTGTCGTAAAAGTTTCTTATAAAAATACTTACCAAACCTTTGTTTTACAAGGACATAACATAAAAATCAAAACAATAATATATCTTCATATATACAAACAGCACATCAAATTTCATATAATTTCCTTGAATACTTTTTGAGATAAAAAATTAAACGTAAAATCATCATTTTTCCATGCCCTTAGACATCTTAAGCTTTCGTAACAATATCGTCAGCAAATTAAAACTATTGACTACATTACAATCACAATTAAAACTTGATGAGCGTGAAAAGGGTGTTTTGTTTTGTGGGTATTTCCTCTACCGCGCGAACGTTTCCAACATGTCCACATCGATCTGGTAGGTCCCATGGCTATATCCAATGGTTTTACATACATTTTCACTTGTATTGATCGTTTCACCTGTTGGCCCATAGCTGTTCCTATTCCTGACATTAGTGCGGAAACGGTGGCGAAAACTTTCCTGCAAAGCTGGATTAGCAACTTTGGTGTTCCATCAACCATAACCACTGACCGTGGATCCCAATTTCATTCGACCCTGTTTCGTGAGTTAAATAACCTTCTTGGTACGAACCACATTCGAACTACAGCATATCATCCTTGTGCTAATGGTCTGGTGGAAAGATTTCATCGCCAGTTGAAGGCTGCGTTGATGTCTCATGGAAATACAGAGTATTGGGCAGAGCATTTGCCATTAATTCTTCTCGGTATCCGTGCGTCTGTGAAAGAAGATCTTGGTTGTTCTGCGGCTGAGTTACTATATGGCATGACACCGTCTCCCAGGCGAGTTGATCACATCACCTGACGTTCCAATTGACGTTAGCATTCCTCATTACGTCAATCGTTTACGGACATTCATGCGTCAATAACGCGTAACTCCTACCCGTTCCAATACCCGTCCTTTTTATCCTCTTGCCGATTTGCGAACATGTGATTTTGTTTTTGTTAGAACGGATCAGGTTCGTAGACCTCTTCAACCTCCCTACACTGGCCCTTTCAAAGTAATCAGCAGACATGCAAAGTATTTTGTCATCGACAAGAATGGTGAGCACGACACCGTCAGGATTGATCGTCTCAAAGTGGCCTATGTTAAGTCTGCTGTCTCTCCCGAACATGACGCTGTTCCGACCAAGATTAAAAGCACTGCTGAGACTGCAGTTATTCCATTTCCACCCAGTCCCTCAAATCTAAGTGAACATTCATCACAGTCCACCCAGTCTACCCAACCATGTACAACTCACCCCCCAACTGTCCCCAAACTCAACTATCTCGTTCCGGTCGTACCGTCAGGTGGCCTGCAAATCTTGCGACTATGCGGATTAACTTTTCGTTTCGAGCGTTTCACTCTCTTCTAACGCTCTAGGGAGGGAGTATTATGGTGTTTTCATCATGGTATATTTTATTACATTAATCCTACATATTATATCATTTGTTTCGTTATAATGATACATGTAAAATATGTACACAATTTGAATAGATTATTCACGCTGCTAACGCGTTCTGCTTTGCGACAAGTCTATCGTCAGATTGCTTTGGATCTGTATGCCGTATAACGTTGAGAAGTGTGTTCCGATTTGTTGGGTACAATAATCAGAAGGCGTACGTTGTTAGTGGTGAAATCTCCGCTGGATCAACCTCTACAGCTTTGACGGAACACTCTTCCCACAGCTACTGACCGTTTACATCCGCCCCCAGATAGAATATGCAGTCAGCGCGTGGCATCAGTGGCTCCAACAAGACATGCACGCCATCGAACAGCCACAATGGCGATCAACAAAGCTTATCAACGGCCTTCAATACATGTTCTACGAAAAACAGATGCAGCATAGCGGTCTCTTCTCAATCCGCTACCGACTCCTCCGCGGAGATTTGCTTTTGAGCTTTCGCATTATTTTCTAACCCTTCGCAATTGCCGCGTCTGGAACGCTCTCCAACCGGAGGTGGTAGTTGCATAGTCACTGTCATCGTTTAAGCAACGCCTAGACAAATACCTATGGCAATCAACTTTTGCCATTCCAATCTACCCCACTATACTTACATACCACTCATATAGCTAAAACTGACTAACACTTTTTCCAGTCTCCTCCCCAGCTTACAAGGATCAACGATGCTCATGCCAAAGCAACAGTCCGCAAGTCCGTCTTGCGCTGGAGTACGCGGTGAGAATGTGACTTGGGCTCACACTTCTCCCTGTTAAAAGCCACAAATGTCCAATCAAGGTGTATGCTATACGCGAACATGGCCCGCTATAAATCCTATTTGCCTGCCGTTTAATCTCTTCATCTTTGCTTTTTTAGCACGCTTTGTGCGACCCCCTGTACACACGACCCCGTGGTGTCTTACAAACTATTACCACAATAAACTGTTGACTATATTACAATCACAATTAAAACGTACAGGAGTTAAATGAGCGTGAAAAATTCGTTTTGTTTTGTTGGTTTTTACCGCCAAAGCGAGTACGATATGTCTCTTGAATGTTTTTAACCTAAATCGCTTGAACGGAGCTTGCTTCCATGCAAGTTTCATTAATATAATCAAATAAGGGCGACACATTCTCAGCTTTTAATCGTAGCATATTACAATCGATTATCAGACAACGATAAGTTTCGTGCGTAGGTAAAAACGGATGGGCTGCAAAAAGTAACTGCAAATAACAAAGGGCGTGCGGGCGTGCGGTCGTATTTTTGTTGCTCTGACACTTTTGCCCGTTTCTTCGCCAAATCAACTCGGATTTTAACCGTTCAAAAACGTTTTGCTATACTTTGACGAGAGCTATCGGGATTTATACGTTTTGATCTGGTCCGTCGATTAACAGCAAAGTTACCGTTTCAACGTAAATATCTCGGTTTGCTCACGCGTGCAAACTTTCTCCCACAGTTAACTATCGTACGGTTTTTGCTTTCATTGCAAAGATCACATCGAACTACACATTTTGATACGCCATTCTGTGCTCTACTCTGTGTGGTTATCGAGTTATCACGGATTATTCGCAAAATGTCCAAATCAAGAATTATAACCCAGCTAAATCGACCAGTCGAACTGACGACCATTCTTCAACCGGCCGTCCCAATTCAGCCTACAATGCGTGGTCGAGTCACGAGATCCAACACCCACGCGGAAAAATCGATCGATCATGGTGTGCATACGACGGTTGTTCACCCGACAGCGACATCAAACCACCTTGACCTCTGCGCCAAGTGCCTGTACCCGGTAAGCAATGATAGTGCATTGGTTAAATGTATTTTTTGTGATATACATGTGCACGTGGCCTGCGATGAGACTTTGACCGATGAGTGTGTAAAGATCGTGAATGATCAAAACCTCCCATCCGTTTGCTATTTCTGTATTGACTGTAGAAATTCAATAGCGAATCGTAATCCCAAGAGTACACAATTCTCTGCTAGAAACGAGAATAATACAATAGAGAATAGATTATTGATAATAGAAGAGGAACTTGCAAATTTAAAGAATACTCTACGACCAATTATCAAGACTAAAACAGTTGAATTGAATAATGGGATACGCTCGACCTCACCGCCACAGAGTGCTTCTAAAAAGGTTAAATTACGCGACACTGAAGTGATACTTAAAAAGGCCTTGAAGCAGAAACCGTCTACGTCGAACGCTCCTTTGGCCCAAGCTGCAACGAAAAATACTTCGCATAATGTTATCTGCACCGATTCGGCACCAATTGAAACGCCCCCGGTGGTACAAAAATCATACAGAGAAATGCTTTTGCGGTCGACCTCCGCTGCACAATCTGAGCCAGGCACACAAAACCTAAATCAAAAAGCCTCACATTCTATGAAGAATGACCGGACACGCGACAAGCATTCTCATTCGTTAAGCGTAATATGTACGAATGTTAAAGAGTCCGGCGAGAGCTTGTTAGATAGAAAACACAAACACGACCTCGATATATGGTCTCAAATTTGTCAACAGTTGCAAATTGAGCATGTTACTCCTGACAAACTGACTCGTCTAACTCGCCATTCCACCTCACCTCATAGTGATCAACCTCGGTTACTAAGAGCCACACTGAAGTGCGAGGCTGATATCGAAAACATACTGCTAAATTCGTACCGACTAAAGACGGATCCGACTTCAAATTGCCGGATATATCCTGATGTGCCATGGTGGGAACGGAAGGGTGCCTCAAACACTAAGGAAAAAACGGTATCGCGGAGTATGGTTCTACTCGGGGTACCAGAAAATACCACTGAAGCATCGGGGCAGGAAACAGCAGATCATGACTTCAAGCAGTGGCGTTACATTGCGTCTTTGCTTAATATTTCTAACGTTGTGATCACTGACACTTGCCGGGTGCCTTTTTCAATAAACTATAAATGAGACGGACCGAAACCTCTCAGGATTACCTTTTTAACTACCGACATGGCTGAATTTGTCAAGTCCGAATGGAAAATAGCAAAACGTGCATTACCGAAAGACATTAGACTTTGTCCACCGAGACCAAGTACCATGAGTGAGACACATTCACGGCTGGGGGCGGTTGATGGCAGCGTTCCCACCGAAACGGAAGCAATCAATACACCAAAAAACGTAGTGGTTCTATGGAATGCGCTACCGCAAGATGTTGTGAATGCAACGACAATTGATGTTTTCAAATCGAAATTGGATGCATACGTCAAACAAAACCCTGAATTTGGCCCGGTGTATTGAAGCAACACGAACCCAAAAAAAATTTACAATGTAATTTTGATTAAATTTTTTTCCGCAATAGTTGTCATCCAATAGTACGTGTAAAGCATTAGCTTTTTATCACCATAAATCTTGATTCTTGATTCTGTTTATACCTCTTGTTACTTTGCTCTGATTGGTCAAACTATTACGTGCTAACCGGTGTCATTTGAACCATTGGGGTCGCTTGATCGATCGTGGTGAATGGTTTCAGTGTTGCTGGTATTCCTCGTACGGTCTTCTCGTCGGGGAGGTTATCACTTAAACCGTTATCATAAAAATCTTCCGTGAACTGAAGTTTCGGACTCGCGATCATTGTCATCGGTTTTTTGCTGCCTGCTGCTCTTGTGTTGGTTCCTTGGATGATGTACTACGGATCCTTCGATAGCTCTTCTTTGTCACTCTCCACTAGTACAGTCCACGTTATGACGATCTGATGTGCATTTCAATTGATGTTGAGAATGCAGATAAATTGGAGCCGGTGCTCTCGGTTGAAATCTAACGTTTGCTTTGTATTTCAGATCTCCGAACCGAAACGAAAAGTTCGCGCTCGAATTAGTGACGAAGAAGAAAGCGATTGATTTTTGTGTAAATAAATGATATCTTTATTCTCGTGTTTTTGGCAATGTTGTGCTGAACAATGGGGTGTGGCGGCAATCTGTTCAGCGTCAAGCTGAAGCAGTGATATTTACCTAAACGAATGACGCCGAATTTGTTTTGGATTTTTTGTTTGTAGTTTTGTTGATTCTGTTCGGATTGTGACATGTGGGCTAAAAGACAGGTCGGTACTATAGTAGGACGTTTCGTCATCAAGCTAGATGACATCGTCAGCGGAGCATCTAGCAAGAAGCGCAGAAAACCAGATGTTCTCCTGCCACTTTACAAAACATTATTTCGGCCTCATCTAGAATATTGTGTCCAGGTATGGTGTCCTCACTACTAAAATGACTTGAAAGCAGAAAGCGAATCCTAACTCGTCTGTTTGCGGATCAGCAAGTGAAGCCTTATGCTGCATGCTTGACGTCTCGAGATAATTTTCCCATTGTTGCTGTCGTTCAACAAGTGACATACTTAGAACTGTCAAGCTTGTAAAGACATTAAGTGACGTTCTAATAAACGACTACTTTACCTTAAATCCCGAGCTGAGCACCAGCGGTCTTTCACCTAAACTTGCTAATGAGCGATCTCGGCTAGACTCCATTAAACTCCTTTTCAGCCTTAAGGTTGCAAAATTCTGGAATAGTCTTTTAAAAGAACTTATATCCTGTACCTGCCTCATAAGTTTTAAGCAGGGTCTGGACCGCAATTCCGGCAAGATTTTGCCTGAATTTTCCCCTAAATGCTATACAAGATTGGGTAGATCATATGTTGAACACGTTGGGTGTTCCCGTGCATCGTCTCACTAAAAGCAATTCAAGATCCTTGATTGGCTCGTTAGCCACGTATCGTATTGTGCCAACGGAACTCAACTCAAGAGCTTTATCACGAACAACTTCTTTGCATTAAGTCCCGAGCTGGGCACCCGCGGACATTCACTCAAACTTGCTGGGGAGCGATGTAGACTAGACTCTCGGAAAAACATTTCAGTCTTAGGGTGATAAGTTTCTGGAACCGGCTTTTAGAAGATCTTACATCCTGGAGTAATGTCGCCAGTTTTAAGAATTGGTTTGGACCGCATCTGAGGCAAGCTTTTTCCTGAATACTGCCCCTAATTGCTATGCAAGATTAGGTAATTCACCATTTTCAGCGTTATCTGGTAAAGAAAGTAAAAACTAGAGTTTCCTATTTCAATACACAACTCTTCTTCAGGTGAACTCTCACCGTACTGGTAAAGAGAATTTTTTCGTTTTCCAGCATCATTCATAACGAGGGGATTCCTAAATACAACCAGGATAATTTCTTGACTTCGCGATTGTTGAGGATATCCAAGGCACAATAAAAAACGCTTTGGCAGTTGTGGTTGCTTCTTTGAAGCTTTCCACCGAAAAAATTCTAAACGCAAGATTGACTCGTTAGCCACTTACTGTCATGTGCAACTGAA
>JACCGJ010019794.1:0-18325 GCA_013407085.1 Atriophallophorus winterbourni
TGCACGGATGTGCAATCGGGCAGCATTTCTGTGCTGTGCGGCTAACATCGTGCTAAATTGATTGGCTAACGGTAGTGAGCTGCATGCGAGTGCACGCTGGAGTCTCACTACCATTTCTATTCTACTTTCTTTCACATCTGTCTAGGCCTGGGCAACCTGACAGTATCTTAGCCCACGTGCAGTCTCTGACTGTGCGGCACTTTGCCTGGATCAGGCTTGTGCTTTCATGCACACATTCCTGCCGTTGTCGTCGCTATCATAGTGAGTAATATTAAATTTTCCGGTCATCTTGCACCTTACGTGTTCTAGCAGCATGCAGGACTCCCTGTCAGTCCCGTAAAATGTACGTTTAAGGTACCAAACAGCTTCTTGTTCTCCAGTTCATAGATGATAGCAAACTTAGAATGGTACATGTGATCATAGGTTCGGTAGCTGATTTTGGCTCCAAACGTAAAATCTTTATGAACTTTCAACCGCGCAGCGCTCTGTACTGCATAGATAGCGTGACGGTACTTCATTTGCCACCATTTGTTTTCAAATTATCCTTTTTTATTCGTTCTAATAAAGTGTTTTCTGTGCAGAAATACAAACTCTCATGGTTTCTTGTTCTCCAGTTCATAGATGATAGCAAACTTAGAATGGTACATGTGATCATAGGTTCGGTAGCTGATTTTGGCTCCAAACGTAAAATCTTTATGAACTTTCAACCGCGCAGCGCTCTGTACTGCATAGATAGCGTGACGGTACTTCATTTGCCACCATTTGTTTTCAAATTATCCTTTTTTATTCGTTCTAATAAAGTGTTTTCTGTGCAGAAATACAAACTCTCATGGTTTGGTAAAGTGCGCGTCAACCAATGCAGAATCGACCTTGTGTCTTTTGCAACTAAATTCGTAAAGAAATCAGCAATGACGAAGTGCCATCAATTACCGTGACAATATTCTGCACCCACAGCTCAACGTTTATCACGCCAACCAAGTGCTGCTGCCGTCAATCGTTCGAGTACTGCGGGAGAGATTGCTGCTTCCGAATTAGACTGTTTACTCATTTGAAACACTGCGGAGCAAGAAATCGTCATGTGCTCGCGATGCACGTCCATGACTGACATTGACCGAAGCAGGCCAACAATAACAACAGTTCGACAAGAGTTTGTCGAGTCTTTTCTTTTAAGATCATTTATTCCACAATAGAATTCGGGTGTATATATGAAATCAAAAGCATGAAACCGGGCGAAGGATATGAAGCCCAAATACTAGCAGGTTGTGCATGTTTAGACAGCTATATAAAAGATAATGGTAGTGGCTTCAGTATGTTCTCACATGTATCTCAGCACTGACGACCATCAATTTAGCTTGATATTAACTAGACAGAACAAGTCCTGCACAATATGCACATCCGTGCAACCTCATCTATGAAGATTATGACTCCTTGTGGTAAAATGGTTTCGATTTACTGATTTATTTTTTTAATTTTAAATCACGAACCTGGTTCCAGGCAAAGTAACGCACAGTCCTAGACTGCACGTGAAATGAGATACTCTCAGATTACTCAGGCTTAGACATAGGAGAAAAAATAGAAATGGTAGTGAGACTCCAGCGTACTTCCGTATGCAGCCCACTACCGGTAGCTGATCAATTTAACAGGATGCTACTGATTTGCGCTATTTGACTTGAATTCTACTCATGAATATCATTTACTTGATGTCACGTGATGAATCGGGGTTCAAAATGCCGTTCTGTTGAATATGTTTATGATCTGCAATTCTAGAATGCTTTGTTAAGATAAATCTTATGCTGATACACCGGGTGTAATCGAATGTACTTTTGTGTGCCATGTGAATGTCACAAATTAAATAGTTACGTATTTTCTTAAAATGTCGATTCTAGTTTTTCTCAATGCTGGTTTATCTTTTTTGTAGCTATTATTATTATCAATTTATGACAGACAACTGCAAACACGTGTCAAAAATAAAAACAAGCATACAATTAGGTATCCTCAGCCCTGAACGGTGGCATTGTCAGGTGTGTAATACGACCGAATGTGTGTGGGCTTGCCTATCATGTCCGAACTTCGCTTGTGGCCGGTACATTGCTGAGCATGCTCTGCACCATTATCAAACCACTGGGGTAAGTCTCGTCACCCTTCATGTATACCCTACTTAGCACCCACTTTGTATTGAGGTGAATGAAAAATTTGTATTCTGGTGAGTTTTTTTCTTAATATCATTTTTCTAGTTACATCTGTGATGATTTTGTTCTGAACGACAATGCACCGGGCGATATTAAACTTTTGCGAATGGCCCTAGATGCGGTCGCTGATCAGAATTTCGAAGAATTGTCCAAGGAAAAACGGGCTCGACGCATTTTACGGTATCATATTCGTGATGCAAAAAAGTAACTCCCGTTTCGTCACTATTCTCAGGGTTGCTCGTCGTTTGCTAAGGGCTGACGATATACAAACGGCTGTGATGCGTCATCGGTTTGTACTGGGTTTTGTTTTACGTTTGCAGTACCTCTAGGTTGTCTTGGGCTTTGCGTTTGTGGTGGAAGCGGTATGTGGAAAAGAAGGTATAGATATAATCGAATCTTATATTCTTCACCTAGCGTCTTACTGATGGAAATTTGAGATTGCGCGCTTCGTCAAACAAATTCTGTGCCGCCTTGACGTCCTCGCCGGCGCTCACGGGCTTACGAAATCTGGGCAATACTTGTTACATGAATTCCGTCCTACAAATTCTTAGGTAATTAAGTTTTCAATTTCATGGATTTCAGGCACACTGCTCCATTTGCAAATTTCGTGTTAAATCATCCTCCGTCCGAGGTCCTCGCGGCTTCCAGGAAACGCAGAACGCAAACTCAACAAAAGTCTGACGAGAGTTCAGATCAGATGTCAGTTACCGATTATATACGAAGAAGCTTCTGTTCGATTGTCAACATTGAGCCCATCTTACGTTCCACACATTACCACTCCAACTCCTTCGAAAACCTCGTCTTCATCAGAAAATGTCGTCAATATTGCTAACGAGAAAATCTCCGCTTCACCTCAATTAGGTGAGCTCGGTGGCGGTTTGAACGGTGGCCGTTGTACAGTCTCTGCTGCGGATAGAGGCCCAACTGACGCACTTCCTGTAACTACGGCTAATGATGATTCCAGCATATTAGATCAAGGCTCGGTCTATGAGGAATTGTATAAACTGCTACAACTATTGTGGTCTGCTCAGCGCACAGTCGTGAGCCCAAGTAGCTTAGTTTATACTATTTGGAACGCCTTGCCGTTATTCAAGGGCTATAGACAGCAAGATGCACAAGAATTTCTGAGCATGTTCTTGGATCGCCTGCAGTCTGAAATGCACGGAACTTCTTCCACTGTTCAGCTGCATTCCAGGGATTTTGTGAACCGCACATTTCAAGGATATTGTGTCAGTCATATTCGATGTAATAATTGCAATGCGGTGGCTTGCACCGAGGAACCGTTCTCCGAGTTGAGTCTTGCTCTTCCCCCAGATTGTTATAATGGTGAATCACAAGAGTGTGATTTGGTGGAATTGATTCGCCAGTTTGTTGAGGCAACTCCAATCGATGGAAAAAGTTATGCCTGTCGCGAATGCGCCACCAAGGATGATTGCAACAATTCAATCTGTAGCCTGAAATCTCTTAATACGTCGAATACTTGTACGCGGAATTCCCTGAGTCCCCAAGGATTGACTCCGTACAAAGGTATGCAAAAGTAAATTTTTATCACGCTATGAATAATTTTTTATAAACGTTGTAGTTGTTTGATGTTGATAATTCTAATAAGTTAGAACTACTATCTGCCCAGCTGTCCTGTGAATGGTTGCAAATTTTCAAAGTATTAGAAACCATTAGCCATCGTACGAATGTGCAATCGTGCAATACTTCTGTACTGCGCAGCTAACACCGTGCTAAATTGATTTGTTACTGGTACTGAGCTGCATGCAGAAACACACCTGAGTCTCACTGCCATTTTCAAATTTTCTCTGTCTTGGCCCGGGAAACCCGACTGTATCTTAGCCCACGTGAATTTTCTTATTGTGCATCACTTAGCCTGGATCAGGCTTGTGATTTCATACATACATACATACATACATACATACATACATACATACATACATACATACATACATACATACATACATACATACATACATGCATACATACATACATATATACATGCATATATACATACACACATACCAGCCTTCGTTGTTGCACAGAACGAAGTGGACAACCTGGTTTAACGCGTAAACCCTTCGCTTTGCTTGAATAGATCAGAAACACCAGCTACCTCGCTTCTTTATTTCGGATATTTTGAATGACACGAACACCCGGAGGCTTTCTGTCGCTGTTGCTCAGCACTAGCATATAGTTGAGACTGCTACGGAAAGTGAATTCATATGTTTCTTGTGTTGAAAGCCGAGAGAAATTTCCAACTGCTATTCTTTTCCGATTTGAAGGCTTTTTATAAAAGGTGACTGGGAAGAATGCACAACCCTGCCGATTTCTAAGAAGGGCTTACGGGACTAAGGGAACTAATCCTCACTTCCGTCATTACACGTCTCATTGTTTCGATCTATTTTCGAAGCGTTACTTTGCATAGGAAATCACAGCTCCATAAGCAACGAGCAGCTTTCCGTTCCGGTGTATAATGTGTTAATCACATATTCATCCCAAGCTAATCCCACACGTTTCAAAGAATCTGGCAGGTTGGTTGGTTGCAATCCGTGACGTCAACGAAGCCGACTCATCCTCCAGGAGGTGATAGTCGCACAAAAGTAAAGTGAATCTTGTTGTTCTAACCTGATGACGCTAAGCAGTCTGAAACCAATAGTGATTTTTAATTGAAGGGAATGTGAGCAGTACAAAAAGGAGGGACTGCTTTTTCGCATGACCCGAACTCTAAGGCTCATCAGTTAGGGAAACTTGGCATCCTTTGCCTGTAATCTGTTTGCGCACTCTTGGTTCTGAAATCCTAAGGCAATTGTGGCCAGGATTGTTTCTCGTTCCATTAATAAACCGATCTTTTCCTTCTGTTGTTTTAGTGGACAAATTGGTATCCGTTTCACTTTCTCGTTTGCCAACGCCGTCTCCGGATCAGTGTCCTCGCGTTTCCCGCAGACTGAATTTTGACGTGACACAATCGCCTTCCTCATCCACATCCTCAGAAAACAAGCCGACTGCCGCTGGTGATACGATCGATGGAAAATCTGTCCAAACGGCATTTGCTCTGGCTTCCCCAGAGCAATTTAGCCCCATTCAGACTTTGACCTCGGCAACACAAACCATCCGTCTCACTCGTTTACCTCGTGTCCTAAGGCTTCATATCAAAAGATTTCGGTGAGTCTAGTTTTTAACTATCACTTCACATCCACCCCACAAGGCACACTTTTGTCTTGTCATACCCCGGTAGACTTGGACGTTGTTTTATTAATTGCCTGAATTTTATGCTTAATATTAATCGAGCTCTTCGTATGATGCCGAAGAATTGTTAATGAAAACTCGACGATTTCATTCTATTCACAACATAGGGTTCTTCCTTGCTCTAGATTCTGTGACAGCAAGAATTCAACGACTACCTCGGTGCATTTGAATTCCCTTCATTCCTGCGTTTGTGTCATTTCGAGTGGCTGATTCCGGTGAAGAATAATGTACCCGTTTTCCAACTCCCGTTGGGGACAGAGGTTGGATATTAATTCTACGGTTGATGCCAGCCTATATATGCGAACAAACGTATCGCTTCTAAGTTACCTAAGCAGCATTTAACCCAGTTGAATCATCGGTTTTATAATTAGTGCATCATGAACTACGCGTGTACAGTAATTCTGTCTTCATTCCACCAAGAAGCGGTATCCTATCAACGCTTTTCAACTGCACAGTGGATATATAAAAAGCCTCCATGATATCTCCCTTCTTGGCGCCACTGCGAAGTTTCCATTTGTGTTGTATTATCTTTCATGCCTTTAGATAAGTTCTGTGAATTCTGAATGTGCCAAAGGTTATTGTACAGCATCCCGGTATCTGTCAGAACATTTTCGCCCGCTCTCCGTGTTCAAATAGCAGGAATGCTAACCCTACATAACTATTCAGTTTGGTCACCGTAGAAATGAAGGAAGATCGCGTGAAAGTGTATCTTAACTAAAGTTCTCTGTTTTTATTGGCACATGATCAGTCGCAGAAACTCCGTTTATTCTGCCGAACGAATATGTGTATCAACCTGCATAGTACTTACTTTTGTGCGACTATCTTCTCCTGGAGGATGAGTCGGCTTCGATGAAGAGTCTTGGGAATTTAGATACAAAGCGGAGTCAGCTTCTCTAGCCTTTGCACAACCAAGTGCGACCAGCAAGACAGTAGAGAGTTGCCAGAAAGAGGTGGTGTGCACCAACTAACCGTCTATAAAACTCTGCTCCAGATTTTTCCTTAAGGTTTTCTCTCGAAGCCTTTCTCGCGATCGGGATTTTTTGGCCACACACCAGTTCGAATGAAGAACTCCTGCGAAAAACTGGTCTGGAGGTGGTATCTACCGTAGTCGAAAGACGACGGTGGAGATGGTTTGGTAATGTCTGCAGGATGGATCCCAGTTTGCATACGAAGGTAGCCATTCACTGGCTTCCGCAAGGTAAGCGAAAATGGGGACGGCCCAAGGAAACTTGGCGCAGAACGTTGGAACGCGAACTACGTGCACAAGGATTCACCTTGCAGACGGCAACGGAAGCAGCGGCAGACCGGAATCACTGGCGTGTGGTTGTCTTCGCCTCATGTGCCACTCGGCGCGGAGAGGACTGAGTGAGTGAGTGAGATGAAATGCCCTCCCAGGCTAACGAGCTCCATCTGTCCGAAGCAAACTGGTTTTCAGGCGCCGGTCACTCGCCCTCGCCCATTCTCCTGTTGGTAGAAGCAGTTCCGCCGTGCTCGGGTAGCCACACGTGCAGGCCAGAAGCTGGACTTGGTTGTCAGAGGCTATTTCATACGCACGCCATATGGGAGCATTTTATAGACAGTGGAAGCTTATCCCCACTGCCACCCCCGGCTATGACAACCTTTGGAACCTGCATAGTACGCAATGGTTCGATTTAAATACTAATTGGTTTTCAAATGTACTATGTTGATTGGTTGTCCAACCTGCGATAGGGATTTTAAATTTAAGTACCCGTTTGCCACGAGTAGTACGTGTGTCCCGCACTTTCGGTACAAAGATGCTTTCAAAAGAGATGTGGACTCTCTTGTCATTGACCCCGCCAGCTGGGAAGAACTTGCTCTCTCACTTTGGAGGCATTGTGTAAATCGTCGTCTGCAAGCTCGTGAGGAGCAGATACAGCTCTTGGCTGCTGAACTCACATCAGGCCGCCGTCGGGCAACTGACGCCGATCGACCGAGTACAGCGCTGCGAGAGAGATTGTTCCTCTCGAATCGGACTTTTTAGTCGTTCGAAAAGCAGTGGAGCGTGAAAAAATCCTGCGATTGTGATGTACATCTATAGTCGACATCGACCGAATGAGGCCAACAACAACAATTCCTGCTGAAATTTAATAAATTGCCTCCGTCATCCTCTAAGACAAGATAACATCAATAGCAAGTATCGAACGCTTCACTATCACACAAACATGCACAATGTGCAATTGTACAGTATTCTTGTACGGTGCAGGTCACATCATGCTAAATTGATTTGCCAACCGCACTTGGCTGCACACCGAAACGCGCTAGAGTCTAACTGCCATTTTCTCTTATTTCTGTCTTGTCCTGATTAACCTGACAGTGTGTTAGCCTGTGCACAGTCTCTGACTGTCACTTTACCTGCATCCATACTTGTAGTTTCCTTATATACACAAACCTGACAAAGAAACACGTTCTAAATAGACGGAGAAGTTGATATTTCTATGAATAAGCACGGAAACGCTGGGATGAGACACACTCGCCTTCTCTATCAAGACAGTCATGCAATTTTATGTCAGAGTTGTATAATGCTATCCTGGCACGGATGTGCAATCGTACAGTACGTATGTGCTGTGCGGCTAACACCGTGGTAAATTGATTGGCCAGAGGTAGTGAGCTGCATGCTGAAACTGGCTGTAGTCTCACTACCATTTCTATTTTCATTCTCATATCTGTCTAGGCCTGGGCAACCTGACAGCAACTTCGCCCAGTGCAGTCTTTGACTGTGCAGTACTTTGCCTGGATCAGGCTTGTGCTTTCATACCAATGCTATCCTCGTTGTCCAGTGACTAAATTCATCGACCAAAGCCCTATGACGGAATGCACGATTGCACTTTGAGTCAGGAAGTCTTTTCTGTAACTCACACCACACTTTACTCTTTAAACAATGCATGAGAATCTATAAGCGAGATAAATCCAAAGCATTGCCAGCTCACGAGCACATCCTTGTTTACCACATCTATGCGTTTGAAAAGTTTTCATAGTGTAAACATTGACGTTGATTGAGCATTTCATGTCAGTACGGAAGAACTCAACACGTTTCGTGTACTTACTCTAGACAAAATGTTGTACAGTAGAACCCACCCACAACGAATTCATGGGTTGAACGAACACACCATGATTTCCCAAATAAATTCCTTCTTTATAAGCCTATTTAAAACATTCGTACAACGAATCTGTTCGTTACGAATCTCGCCTATTACGAACACTGTACACGTTCCCGACAGCTATGTTTGTTCAATAAAGTTCATACATACAACGAACTCGCTTTATCTTGCCTTTAACCCACAACGCTCCGTCAAGAGTGGCCTGCAGTGCGTTAAGAATAGAACTGACACACAGCTTGGCGAGACACAGGCAGCCTGGCCTACAGTGTGCTAACTGACTCGCACACACGGACAAGAAAATCACGCGAATTCTCTGTGACTGGTAGCTCTGTCTGTGAAAGATGCCAGGAGTGCTCTTGATCGCTGCAGGATATTTTTAGGATAGAAGGAGGAGACGTCGAAAGAGAACTTGAATTTGTGGAGAGAGAGAGAGAGAGATTGAGGCGGTGGCAAAGTCAAAACTTAAACAAAAGAGCCTCGCCAACTACTTCATGAAAGCGTGAGATTGGACTGTCAGTGTGTGTGCAAGATGTTTTTACTACTTCGTTTTAGAATAAATTTACTATTATTAACATGAACTTGGATTTAATGTTGTGATCTGTGTGCTGTGGCATCATCTAATCATCAAATGGATTACACGCATGCAGAAACACAAAGGTAAGACATTCTTCACTTGTTTACACGTATACAGAAAAGCGGCGGCAAAATCACGTCTGACAATGCGTTTTACTTACAACAAATTCCGCTTTTAATGAACATTTTACTCTCCCCCCAGAGATTCGTTGTACCCGGGTTCCACTATATTTCAGCTTTTCTCGGCTAATCCGAGCTCTACTATCATGTGGCTTATGATTTCTTAAATCATTCTTTTCGTAGAACATTTCAAGTGTGTTTCACTTTTAATCACATTTCGTTTTTTTCACAACGATAATCTGCTTTTGTTTCACAGCTGGGTAGGGCGTCAGCGGGAAAAATTGAGTTGTCACGTTTCGTTCCCGTTGATACTCGATTTGTCCGAGTTCATGCTCAATGATGCCGATCGGTCGGAGTGTACCCGAGCGCATACGCATGATCTGTTCAGCCAATCCGTGCAAGGTGACTCTCCTACCGGGCCTGCCGAGAATCGCAAACATTTGTACCACCTCACCGGTGTGATTGTACACCATGGACGAGGATTTCAATCCGGCCACTACACCGCCTACTGCTTGAATGACCAGCCCGGTTCGTTTTCGCTGCTACTGCTTTTCCTCCTGCACCACATTATGTCTATTTTCTATTTCTTTTGTCATGTCTATCTAGGCCTGGGCAACCTGACAGTATCTTAGCCCACGTGCAGTCTCTGACTGGGCGGCACTTTGCCTGGATCAGGCATGTGCATCTTAAGATTCATTCATTTGGTCGACTCCAGTCGTGTATCTCGGTTCACCGTTGGTTTTTCGCGGCGCCCTATCCGCTTAAACTATCAGAATTGTTTATTTTAGTGTTTCTCCGCTCATTGTCTGGCTCTGTGTTTATGGTCCGTGACTATATTGATTGATAATAAAAATGCTTTCTTCTACGACAATCAATACAGCTATTCTTGAGCCCTACTTCGACAGCGCTGCCTAAGCCCGCTGAAAAGCGATCTAATCTCAGATGTTTTTTGCTCTATGGAACGTTGAAATCAAAAATTCTTTCTATGAGCTGGCTACGCCTGCTGTTGAACGAAGTTTGTACCTAAAATCTGAACGTTGCCATGTATGAAAAATTTGAAATATTAGTCAGCTTCAATCTAATGAGGCGCAGGTTCTGCTCGCAAAGTTCATCCTGAGGACGACCAACAATACAGCAGTCTACAGTCTCAATTTTGTCACTATTCTACATAAGATCTGTTTTGCCGGCGCTTTATCCGGAAATTTCTTTCATATCTATGATGTTCAGCATTACACGCTTGGAATTAGGCAAAATCTGGTACCGTTATGTGGACTGAGCTACTGTCAGGTTGTTTAAGTAAATCAGGATGTGTCCCGAAACCGTGTTCAATGGCGGTCTTGCACTAAGCATCTTGGAGCGTTTGCCTAACCTTGTATGTTGTCAAGCGGACTGACGAGAAAAGCTTGTTATGATGCATGACAGTGAAAGCCGCAAGGAAGCTGCCATGCTGATGTCGCTCTACTCGTTCACGAAACTTGTTTGAATGCATGTTTCATTCGACGTGTAGGCACCTCTACCCAGTTTGTTTGTGCTTACTCTTCTATAGAATCCATGGCTATTTAAGTCCCACCCTTCCCCATCTTTTAAGATTTCACTTTTTCATGGTTGTGTGGCAGTTAAGCGTTCGGTACGCGCTACCGCTGTAGCGCTGTTTGTGATGATCATGATTGCGTCATCGTCTTGGTTGTATGAGGGCTGGGATGTTGCCAGGCTATCCATGTCCAGACAAGAGAACAATTAGGATTCTCCATTAAAGCGCTTGGCTAAAAAGTTTAACCCACGAGGCAGCTGGTCTAGACCATGCTCATCTGAATTCTATTCATTCACTTACCGGGTATGCGTGTCTCACGTGCTCGGAGAAAATAACTCAATGAGTCCTGAAGCTACACAAGTCATCGCCCGACGTTAAGGTCTAATCAGCGTGATTGAAACTAAACAGATATTAAAAGCTATAACGAGAACTCGCTTTCAGTGTAGTTTTTCCTTCCCGATAGGAATCACTTTATCAGGGCGTTAATTGTACACGAGAAAAGTACTGTACGATTACACATGCTTGCACATTCCTCGCATTCCACAGAAAAGTACAACGCTGTATTCTCTGTCCAAAATAACTTGGGCGTGGTTTTATTACGGCATCTTTACACATGAACCGAAGGTTTCTCATCGTTCCCGGTCTGAATAGCAGCCTTTGTTTTGCCGGAGAAATTGGCCACACACGTCGTATGCCGGTTGTCGTCGAACAGCTGGCTGATATATGCGCTAACTCACGCGGAAATAATCTGTGTATCTCTTTTATAAACCCTGTCTCCTAAATGATATATGGTGTGCTCATTGGGATTCCCCTGCCTTCCATAAACAATCGGGAGCAGATCTCTGCTGGATTGATAGAAGCCCCGATCTCCGCTTTGATACAATGCTTTCGATCTGTCGATCACCTAAAGTGCTCCTAATGTTCAACACAATAGTGCCGCGTGTTACTGCTAGAATCACTATCGGTCTACGTGAGTGCCTTGTTGTCTTCAATATTTGAAAACCGGAAGACCGAACTAGCTTTCACACTTTGCCCGCATTTCTGGCTTCTACCTTTTTCTCGACTTAGTTAGCGTCTATTCTTCGCTGTTCGATCGAATGCAGGCAATTTCTCTCATGTCTGCATTCTTCGTGATATTGCCAAATAAGATGAATCCTTGGTGCTTTTGCACGAATCTATTCGTGGACTGAGAGTTTCTGTAATGTCATCTGTTACAAACTGTTCTGCCGGAGGCTTAGTTTGCGACATCTTGTTTAACAGAAGCTATCAAAATATCATATCATCAGGTACAGCTGTAGGATATTTTGTTTGGCGATAGGCCCACCGAATTGGAGAATATGCAAGCTGGAGGAAGGATATTTGCTCAGGGGTGGCCGCCAGAGAAATTGCAGTACATCTAGGTAGGTTCCTGATCTGGATGTATGTATGGCTTCCAGAAAGAAAAACAGTCATCAATTCATCCTCTATATAGATCTCTTATGACAAGCTGGTCGATTTGCGTCAATTGTTGGACGTCTTCCCGTATGGTATGGTATGATAGCACAAGCCTGATCCAGGCAAAGTGTCGCAGTCATAGACTGCACGTGGGCCAAGATACTGTCAGGTTGCCCAGGCCTAGACAGATATGATGAAGCGTGATAGTATCTTTACTGCGTTAATGCCTCGAAATCGTACTGCGTTCCCAGTATGTGTGGCTATTTTTTGAAGGCAGAGTTTAGTCCGTGCTCGATATTTGTTGTTTAGGTTAGGCGCAAACTTCCACCTGTTCTCAGAAATGCAGTTTATAACGGTGCTTTCTGCCTGCGATCTCACAATCTGCTTAACCCAGACAGTGTCAGTGGTATCACCTCACTCACTCACTCAGTCCTCTCCGTGCCGGGTGGCACATGAGGCGAAGACAACTTCACGCCAGTGGTTCCGGTTTGCCGCTGCTTCCGTTGCCGTCTGCACCGTGAATCCTTGTGCATGTAGTTCGCGTTCCAACGTTCTGCGCCAAGTTTTCTTGGGCCGTCCCCTTTTTCGTTTACCTTGCGGACGCCAGTGAATGGCTACCTTCGTATGCGAACTGGGATCCATCCTGCAGACATGACCGAACCATCTCCACCGTCGTCTTTTGACTACGGTAGATACCACCTCCAGACCAGTTTTTCGTCAGGAGCTCTTCATTCGAAATGGTGGGCGGCCAAAAAATCCGTAGTAGTGGTATCACCTGAACCGCATACATTGTACTGTCGAGTCCGTTTAATTTTGCGCATATGATCTCGTTTCTAAAAGCCAACATGTCTAGAGACTGCGTTCAAAAACTAAGGGCTAGCTCAGATTACTGACCCATTCGCCGCATGTTTCTCAGATTCACAACAATTTATTTTCGAATTTTTGTAGCCGAGATATGTTGGACTTGTGATAGATTCTAGTCCGCAGTTTCGGCCTCTGCGTATTGAAGTATAAGAGCTATAAAGTTTATGCAGGGTCAGAAAATGGGCGAATATGATGGTCAGCGTCTTCCTGCTTTTGTTGGACTATCGTGCTGTGTGTTACACCTTAACTTCAACTGATTTACAATTCTTATATTCATGCTAGTGTACAAGTCCGGATCTTTTAAAGCATCTGTGCTTGAGTAGGATAAGAATTAAGGTTCTAGACCAAAATCTGTAGGAAAATAGATCGTCTCGCAAGGCTACAGATGGAGACCTATTCCTTCTTGCCAGTATCTGGTGTTGCTCACTCGACTATGGAACTTAGCTAACCATGGCATCTTCCGTAGTCTCGTAATTAATAATCGGCAAACTCTAATTCGTATCACAGTTTTTAATTAAAATTGAACATGAACTATCTTTTCACAACAAGTGAATCCTTCAAGTATAAATTTCTATACGTTGTATGTGGTTTAAATTTCTGATCTAACGTTCAAGCTGCAATTCACTATTTATCCTCGATTTTGCACGAAAAAGTTTAACACAAAGTCAGAACGACGTTCGAATTGTAAGTCACGGATGACTGACAATAACCACGAAACCAGTCATGTGCATTCATCCTGCTTTTCGAACATCCTATGCTCATTAACATATTCTGACTTCAGCAAAAATCGCTCATGTTATATCAGAATGACAACCCGGTTCTAGGAGACACGCTCTCATTTGCTTATAACAACTACTCCTGGAATTGTTAAACACCATATAGCGGCGATTGTTACACTGCTTGCTGTGTTTGATGCATCCGCACAGTCAGAGACTGCACGTGGGCTGAGATATTGTCAGGTTGCCCAGGCCTAGACAGATATGAGGGGAAAACAGTAATGGAAATGGTAGTGAGACCCCAGCGTGTTTCAGCATGCAGCTCACTACCGGTGGCCAATCAATTTAGCACGATGTTACCTCTAATCCTTATTGCTACAAGTTTGTGTTTTTATCATTTTATCCCTTGCATTGTTTTCCTTTTTTGCACAGAATGCTGGTTAAGCTGCAACGATGCCAACGTCACATTCAGTGACTTTTCCGAAGTAGCCTCCTCCCAAGCCTATTTACTCTTTTACTCTGAACTTATGCCGGGCTCCCCGTTCCCCAATTGGCTAAAAGCTTCTCCCAATTCTTCTTTACACGCGGGATTGAAACGTTGTTATTCCAACGCGTTCACGGGCACTCCTCATCCCCCTGTTCCAGTTGTACAGTCTCCTACTTGCTCAGATTCGACACATCTCAAACGGACAGCGTCCACTCCAACCGACTCGACGAACGTCTCTCTCGCTTCAGCTCCCGTGTTTGAACGCGCTTCAACCTCCGGTACTCCGATAAAGAAGACCGCGGAGACAAAGCCTCGGCGTACGGCGGAACGAAATCAACGGCATTCACGCAAACTTTAACCCCAGTCAGTGTAGCATCGCGTTTCCCCCAAGTTGCCGAGATAGATAATAAAACGAATCAACTAAAATTGACGTTTATTTAGACCCTTTTCGATTATTTTATGCCAGCGCTTACCTCTTTCCCTGGGCAATTCGCATTTTCTACTCCTTTGTATATGTTGTAACGCGGTGTATTTTTATCCGGTCTGCTTCGTTTGACGTCATATTTCGACTGTCGTAATGTGCTCCTCTTATGTATGACTTGTGCACTCGATCGCTAGTCCTTCACAACATTTATTTCACCACCACCCCCTTCTACCTGATGCTACTGTATTTACAAATGGTTCTTCATTGTTATTGGTCAATAATAATTACTTCAGTATATGTATTTAATACAACTCAGTTCATTCACAGTTGCTTGTTCTTTGGATTGGATTCACAGCTCCGTTTTCGTGTTGCTAACTCGTTGAGCGCGGTGTTCCTGTATTTTTGACGTGAATGCTTCCTGGTCTGTTGCTTCGCTGAATTGTACGCGCTGCATTCATTTTTACTTTTATCTATAAAGTCGTCTACAAAAGAGATATGAAAGCTAAACAAGTTGCGCTTGTATGCCATTGTTGGGTAAGGTTGGTACGACCAACCTGTTCAATCACATGAGCCCCCACTCGTAGACTGGGTTTAAAACCCACGACCATGAATATAAAAGTAAAGTGTTGTTCACATCCCTTACACACCACTACCGGTTTCTGGCTGTTTGCCTTCGTCAGGTGGAGACAGTAAGATCAGGTTCAGTGAGCCTTGAAACAGTGGTTAACAAAGTTACACTTGTATACCACTGGTTCATAGGGTTCGTACAACGAACCACGATGTTCAAACACAGAATCACAAAGTAAGTGATTCTTGGTCAAGCACTGAAGCTCGTGGGGTTTATACCGTATTTTTCGGACTATAAGGCGCACATAAAAACACTAATTTGTACGAAAAATCGGCAGTGAGCCTTCTATTCCGGTGCGCCTTATGTATGAATAGTGTATGTTCACACTGTGGACTGTGGCTCCAAAGGTTGTCATAGCCGGGGGTGGCAGTGGGGATAAGCTCCCACTGTTTATAAAATGCTCCCATATGGCATGCGTCTCAAATAGCCTCTGACAACCAAGTCCAGCTTCTGGCCTGCACGAGTGGCTCTCCGAGCCCGGCGGAACTGCTTCTACCAACAGGAGAAGGGGCGACGGCGAGTGACTGGCGCCTGCCTGAAACCAGTTGGCTTCGGGCCGATGAGCTCGTTAGCCGGGGGAGGGCATTTCATCTAAGGGAAGGAAAACCCTGATTTTAAACCTCCGCTGCCTTGCGGGATACCCGATCGCGGGAAAGGATTCGGGAGAAAACCCTGAGAAAAAACCTGGAACAGAGTCTGGTAGACCACCTCTTTCTGGCAACTCCCTGCTGCCTTGCAGGTCGCACTTGGTTGTGCAAAGGCTAGAGAAGCTGACTCGAACAAACGCCGAGTGGTGCTGGGGACGCCGCTTCGTACCCAAATTCCCAAGAATCTTCTTTGAAGCCGACTCATCCTCCAGGAGGAGATAGTCGCACAAAAGTAAAAGTAAAGTATATATGTATGAAAGCTCTTGATACATAGTGTGATGCCTCATCTTCAAGCCGGGCAAGAGCAGATACAGCTCTTGGCTGCTGAGCGTCGATCACACCGATTGCGTGAAAATGTCGCCGATCGGCTGAGTGCTGCATATCGTTGTGAACCCTGTGGAAGAGATTATTTCTCCGGACTCGGACTGTTTGAGATTTGTGCAGCATGAGATTTTCATGCGCTGGTGATATACATTCAAGGCCATTATAGACAGAATTTAAGCTAACTACATATCGTCTTCGAAACACTATTTGTTTACGGCCGAGACGTGTTGATTTTCCATCACGAAGATAATGGCAATGTGCTGTTGCTTACAAATGAAAATTAACTCTGATTGGAAATCCCACGTGTGCTCCTTCGCCTTTGAACTTTAGCCCAAGGCAACCTAAATGTGTTTTAACTCACGATTTCCAATTAGAACGCGTCGCGATTGCTTATTTTGCATCGACGGCATCAGTTAAGTGAAATGCGTTGAGCATACTCTCAGTGATTATTTCATTCAGACTTATTTTGCGTTCATTCAGGGTGAATTGTGTGGTTGGTTTGATGGGAGTTTCATCAATTTATTTGGACAGTGGCTTCACGTAAAAATAAATCACAGTCCATTCATCTCAGTTCACATACTCTGAAAAATCGCTAATGTCCATTCCTTTAGCTTGCTACGGTAATTTTCCATGGGATTGTGCGCATATGAATCATCCGCTTCGTTTTGATACAGAATTAGTCTTTTTCTGAAACCGCCTGGTTCTTTGTCGTCACTCCATTTTGGCTGCTATCTTGCATAGTTGGTGATATACTTATATGGCCTTCCCTCGTAAGTGAAGTCTTTCGAGCTCTCGTAGAGGTGTGGAGTTCATTAGAAATGAGTGCTAATCACGAGCTCACTGACGATATGCTGACACAACACGAAAGCAGGACGTGTTGAAACGTCCGAGGACGACAATCGTGAACTCATCATAACTCCGGTTTCGGAAAATTGCTTGAGAATGGTTCAAGCGGTATTCTGGGAAACATGAGTACGACGTTGACTGCTATTGAACGTTAAAGTCGGTCAAAAAACCAAACGTGGTGAAGGTTTGAAGTGAAGCAGTCAGCACGAAATCGATTGACAAATCCTGTAAAAGTGACGACCGGTACAAGCATGCTGAAGACAGTGTTCTGGTCACGGGATTCGCCTATATAAGATGTACGTGTGCGCAACAAAACACATTTAACCAATTGACGGTATTTTCTTTAATGACTGGACGTGATTAAACTGACGGAAAAACCCCATCCTTACAATATATCGCTGGGATAGTCGAAATTGTTTGTTCTAATCGTTGTAGGATGCGTGTCTTGAATAACCTAAACCTAATTGATGCACGCGATTGGAGAAAAGCGTTGTGCGTCAACATCTGCCTGTGATCGGTTGGCTGTGACGGAATGCTTCCAACATTGATATTCAGAGGTGCATCAGGGACAGAGGATAAGAGGTTACCGTGTGCTTACGAAAGGAGTACAGAAGCGTTTGGGTGAAAAATAGCACATGTCGTAGTGATGTGATTCATTACAAGATACTATCCAGCTGCTTACAATCCAAAATTTGTGGATTTTCTGTAAATCTTTCTTTTATGTTTATAAAAAACCTAAGAGTGGTTTTCGGGTACCAATTCATTCCGTGAACTGTAGACGACAATATAGTGTGGGGCCCACATCCCTATCCCTTACTTCTATTTTGTTCGGATAATTGTGTCAAGGTCTGGAATAATCTAGCGATGGCTTTTGCAGTTGAGTCGAAAAGCACTCAGTTAGAGCAGTGTTTTATATCCGTGGACCTCAAGAATATTTCAATCTATTCTCACCCTCATGGTACAAGAGATTATTAATTTAGAATAAATTAAAGGCGATCGAAGCAGTTTTATGTAACACAAATGCTCACTTGCCGACGAACATGTTGAGAATGTTACCACTATTGTAAAACATAAAGACCATCAAACTCAAACCGCACCATCAACATCTTATGATACTTTAAGCATTTCGGCTGGACGCCCATAAATGTGAATAGCACTAACCATAATGAATTAT
>JACCGJ010019796.1:0-10799 GCA_013407085.1 Atriophallophorus winterbourni
GGTGGAGTGTTCTGGCGCGGAAAAATTCGGCTATCCAAGACAAAAGTGGGTTACCGATTCCAGGAAGAGCAAGCTTTTGTAGTAAAATAGCGTGGTTTACGCTATCAAAAGCTTTGCAGAAATCCAGGTAGATTGCATCAACACCCTAGCCCGCGTCCACAGCATTGGTCCAGCTGTCCCGGGCCAAAAGCAGGTTTGTCGTACGGGAGTGTCCGCGACAAAGCCCATGTTGTTCGATAGCGACAGCGTTTTTGTTATCCATAGAAGTCATCAACTCGTCGGACACGATAGATTCCATGACTTTAGAAAGCACAAGGAGCAAGGTGACTGGACGGCAATTCGCGGGGTCACTGCGGTTTCCTCCTCTAGAGATTAGGGTAATAATACCCTGTTTCCGAAATTCGGGAACACGCGTGGTATCAAACAAGCGTTGAAAGTATACAGCAAGTGGCCCATAAATATGTGCAGCGACCACACGCAATGCTTTCGGCGTTATCCGGTCTATTCCCGGAGATGAGTTGTCCCGGAGCTGTATAATCTTTTTTTGTATGCTCACAGCGGAGAATATGACGGTGGAGAGTCTAGGTGGTGTTATGATGATATTTAATGAGGATGGTGAACAATTCTGGAAAACCGGCATATAGTGATCCTTCAGTGTTCGCGGCTTCTAAAGACGTCGACGTAGAACCACCTTCAATTTTCATCGGCGGGATACCAGTTTCACCTTTCTTTTATCGTTCATAAGACGGTAAAGTAGTTTTCTGTTGTCTAGAAATCGTGCCGTCAACTAGTCCTGGTAGTCCAGCCTGTCCTAATGCACTAGAGACGTGCAGTGTGTGTGTAATTGACGATATATTTCCAATTTTGCACACACTCTTCGGATCGGAACACATGCCATGCGGTGATTCTGCACTTATTCCACTTGCGAGTTCTACTACGAATGAACGTCTGCGAGATACGTCTTTTGTGTTTGGCCGAAGTCGATGATTTTTGCAATAGAAGGTGCCACTTAGAGACAAATCTGGACCATGCAAGCTCCGGATCGTCATTTAGCAGAAAGTCAAAATTGTTGGCAGCAATGATTTCTTGAAAAGCCTTGTAGTCTGTGATGGTTCGGACAAGAGTTACCTCCTCGTCAAGGAATTCAGCGTAAGAAACGTAAAAGAATGTCAGGACGACGTGGTCACTCTTCCCTAGGGGTGGTTCATAATAATAGTCAATAGTTTATTACGGTATAAAAGCGGGGGGCTTGTACAAACCGCAGGATGGATTGTGCCGTGGGTCGAAAAGAAAAGAATAGTAAAATGTTCGAGTTTCCAAGGCCTTATAGAGGGCTACATTCGCGTTAGCCTGCACCATCAGTAGATTTTTGTGGCATTTGGACAGGTAGGGCGTCAACCCGGGACACCGCTACCCACCACATCTTTCGGAACATGTTCAGCTAAGACTGCGTGCGCTTAGACTTCCGATACTGGGATATTGTGTCTGAAGAAGTTTCAGCAGTTCAGCAAATTGGTCGAAGGGAAATGTGATCCATATTGGCTGAAACGGGAAACACTGTGGAAAGAGAGAAAGATATGGTGCAGTATACCAAAGAATATAAGCGTAAAAAAGCATAATCAAAAATTGTATATCGTCTGATAAAAATGGAGGTCAAGGCGTTTTTTAAAAAATAATTTGGGATGGGGCAGAAATAACCGAAAGAGGTAGTGCATTCCATGCACGAGGAATCCGGACGCCAAATGAGTATCTGCGGCAGTCCAATCTAGTTTGCATATGTGCTAACTTCAAAGGGGCGTCTAACACTGCCTAAGTTGGTTAATTCTTCACTGGTATCCTCGTCGTATGCGATGGTACGTCCGGTGTTTTCCAGGCCGTCCTTCGGTCCAAGAATGATATTCCGGACGCGATAGCGATCGATTGTCTTTTATTCGCGGATGATCTGAAGCTGTGGGCCTCTGTCAGTTCCTGCGATGGCCACAAGCAACTGCAACAAGCAGTTGATGACTTAGTCAATTGGACACATCGCTGGTCACTGCCTATCAAAGAGTACAAGACAGTAGTCATGCGCACAAACTCCGATTACACTGTTGGTGAATACTTTCTTGGAGGTAAGCCTATTAGAGCGGTGACGGTCGAAAAAGACTTAGGGATTCTGGTTATGGATTCCTTGAAGTCGAAGGCTGACACTTGTCGGAGAATAGGCAGCGCTACCAGGATGCTCTGGGCGATTTGGCGTTCATTTGCGTCCATTACCCCGCAAATGTTCCAGACTCTTTTCTCTGCATACATTTGTCCTCTGTTGGAATATGGGCTACCTGTTGCATTCACTCAGTCTAAAGGCACATGCGACTCATTGGTGAGGGTACAAAGAAGAGGCACTAGGATGGTTTGTGGAATGCGCAAACTCGCGTACGAGGATAGGAGGAGCTTACTGAAACTCTACCCCCTAGAACTTCGAAGGGAAAGATTTGATCTGCTCCTGACACGCCGTATTCTTCTCGGTCAATATGAAAACGAGTTCCTCCAGTACTTCCGATTACTATGTGAGTCGAGGACTTGAGGACATGACTTTAAGTTGCAGAAGTCTAGAAGGCTGAAGCTGAATAATGCGAGCACGCCATCCACGCGGGTTGTGAACATTTGGAACTCACTACCGCAAGCGCTCCTGTCTCTACCATCTGAACAGCTATTCAAAAGCGCGTCGGATCAGCATTTTTTGAGACGGATGTACTTGATCCCCGGGGTGATATAGTGGTGTTCTTCTACTCTCAGGGTTTGTATTTTCAGCAGAAGTCACTCACGTCTATTACTGTGATGAAGCTCAAACAGGATTTTATCCGTTCTGCATTCGATTCAGAAGAAAAAGAATTTGTAGCTTCGAGTCAGAAAAACGGAAAGAGTTTCTCTTCACCAAGCCGGGGAGAAGGTAGCTATAGAAAATTGTTGCGTACATTTAAAACGACATTTAAAATGAGGCATTATATAACAGGATTTCTCGTTTTTTAAATCGTGGTAAGGTCCATATAAATTCAAAATGAACAAAAAAGTCAACAGACGACCTGTATATTCACGGAAAAAGTCTGGGAAAACCACATGCCACAAGGCATCTAAACTTCTTTTGATGTAATAATAATAACACTATATTCTTGGTAAACCAAGGCATGCAAAACATGATCAGGTTATCAATGTGTACAAAATAAATAAATTGTAAAAATGACCTTATCAAGCTGAATTTTTGAATATTTTTCCGTTTAATAGAGGATGGTAAATTTACAATAGTAAGAAATTTAATTTTTTCGCGCAATGTCGCATAGTAATAAAGATTTATCTAGGTTGCATCAAATTAAGCAAATGGAGAGGATCCGATAGATTCTGGAGCAGGGATTGAAAAAAAGAAAAGAAAAGACATAAAATTATAAAAGAAATGGTTCGCATGAAGATTTCATTGTCACAGTAAAAATAAATTTATGAAATAAAGAAAGTTTTTCCATAAATATATAAATTGACTTGTTCGGAATGTTGGTGGATGTAATTGAAGAAAAGGATATAAGAAACCGAAGATAAATTGAAAAAAACATTAGAAAATGGAGGGGGTGAGGAGAGATTGTGGTTTAAATTGCATGAGGTTTGAGCCGGTTGTACGATCCAGGAAAGTCGAAGAATTGTCGAATAAGGTGGACCAAAACTGTTCGGCAGTAGGGCTTTCGGTTTATATAGAAGAATCAGTCATATGCGGAAGGAGCAAGGGCCAGTATCGGAGTTGGTTTGGGAGTCAGAGACACTGGAACACAATTAAAGATATTCTGTTCACCATTATGGTGAGAGGTTATCAAAGAGAAATAGTAAATCGATTATAAACGATAAAAAAGGTCATAAAAAACAGTATTTTTCGCATTTTTGGCGTTTTTGTTCCGTTTTTTAATAAATACATTATGATAAACCATATTGCCATACATAAATGGGTTAAATATAAGCAGATAACGGTTAAGGATATGGTCATATGGTAAAAATGATTAAAATACGCACGGTTACGATGAAGATGTGTAGCAACGTGACGAGACATGCCTAGACCCTAGGTAACCTGACACTACAGCAGCGTTATGAATAGATAATCATAAAAATTAATGTTTTAGGTGTTTCGATTTTTTTATTTAGAGAAATTTGTCTATGATAAAATCCTGAATTGAAACAATAAGGATATCTATGTTTAAACCAAAAGGTGGGTGAAATGAGCCTAGTGAATTGGAGTGAAGTGAAAGCACAAGCCTGATCCATGCAAAGTGCCGCACAGTCATAGACTGCACGTGGGCTGAGATACTGTCAGGTTGCCCAGGCCTAGACAGATACAATAAGTATAGATACATATACTACAAGTCCCTGGTTTTGATGCAACATACATAGACCTTAGGTAACCTGACACTTAATATTACCATGCATTTTGTACATTGTGAACAGTTCTATGCGTGTGCTAATGTACAAAATACTTACAATTGGTTCAATAACCAGGAATACCGTGACAAAATATATTGTCTATAGAAGTGTTTATTTTGAGAATTGTGCATAGAGATGGAGCAGTAAGAGAATGTACAAGTGTTTTAAATTTACCTGTAGATGTGCACATGCGAAAATGGAGTGGAAGAGAATTCCAAAGATGCGCATACCTAATTAAAAAGAAGTTTTGTCGAACTTTAATGCGAGTAAGGGGAATATGTAATAGCCTCATTTGGTTACGTCGTACATAACGATTACAATTTCGGAAGCGCATTGTGTACCTAATCTTAACTTGGTGCTCTGTGATGATTCGGAAGAAAAAAAAAAGATTAAGGCGAATTCTACGTAACCATAGCTGGTCAATGTCTAGTAGACCGCATCGTACTTTATAAGATGAAGGATTAGAGTAGCCTAACATGATTTTGCTAATTCTACGTTGAAGGCTTTCTAAGAGTATACAGTCACGCCTAGCAATGTGAGAGTGGGCTATATTACAGTAATCAAGAATCGGTAATACTTTCATTTTATATAGACTCAGTCTACTTTCACGAAGGAGGAATTTTTGATTGATCAAACCAAAATTCTGTCTAGCTCTTGCTATGAGAAATCTTACTTGTTCGTTGAAATTAAGAGATGAAGAATACCTAAATCCTAAGTCTTTGATTTCGTTAGAAGGTGCGAGTGGTGTTTTTTGAGAATGATACTAGCAGGGGGTATTGAGCAGCGTATACCCATGAATTGCGTCTTCAGAGCTGAGAATTCTAACCCCCATTGTGAGCCCCAGCTTGGAAGGGTTGAAAGATCATCGTTGAGGGAGTCTATCGCCTGTTTTATCTCTAAGGCTGGAAGAGCTAAAAAAAGTTTAATATCATCCGCAAAGATAAAGAGCTTTGAGTTTTTTTTACAAAATCTTACTCATCATTAATATATATAAGAAAAAGGAGAGAACCTAGTGCGCAACCCTGAATGACTCCACTTGGTATAGGTTGTGTTTCAGACGATATGCCATTAACGGAAACGGAGAAGGTACGATCAGAAAAATATGAACAGAACCAATTAAATAGGGGTCCGGAAATACCAAGTGATGATAATTTTCGAACAAGAAGAGAATGAATGCTTTGGTAATGTCTAAGAAAACTGTCAATACAGCTAATCCATGATCTATGGAGGTGGTTATATAGTCCAAATATTCCAACTGACAGGTAGTGCAGGACTTCTGATTTAAAAAGCCATGTTGGAATGGAGAGAAAGTGTTTGGGCCCAAGTAAGCTATTAGTGCGTTCTTGATCAACTTTTCGAATTGCCTAGAGAGAAGGTGTGTGATTAATTGGGCGATAATTAGTGATGATGTGCTGGCGATTAGTTCCTAAGGCAGCTTGCTCCAGAAGCTTACCACTTTTTCACTGAAAAAGTGTTGCCTAAGATTCAGACGGCTGTGGTTTTTCGCGAGCTGTAATGTATGTCCTCTGGTTAAAGGATTGATCGCTCGATCGAACAGGATTTGACAACCCGCGTCGCCTAAGCCTTTCAGGATTTTGAAAGTTTCTATTAGGTCGCCCCGTAGATGCTGACGCCGAAGGAAGAAGAGGCATAAAGAAACTAGACGTTCTTCGTAGGATTTTCAAAACATGCCTTCAACCATTTTGGTAGCCAGTCGTTGGACTCTTTCTAGTAGTAATATGTCTTTTTGAAAGAAGGGGCTCCAGGCATTCACATAGTATTCTGAATGCGACCTCACAATCGCCGTATATGAGGGGATAAACACTTCCGGCGTTCTACATGTCAGAACGGATTTAAGCCCAAAGAGATCTCTTCTAGCTCGTTGTGCAGCTGAGGCACATTGCGTAGCCCATTTGAAATCCGTTGTTACGATTATACCCAAATCCTTACCCCCTGAATAGATTAAAAGTCGATCCTACGGTTATTCGCAGTTACTGTAATTCTGTCGACTGTTGCACATAACAGATGATATTTACTATAGTTCAGAGGAAGATCCCAATCCTGCGACCATTGAATGACTTTTTAAATATCTATCAACAAATTACCGTGATCACTGGATCCGGTGAATTTGACATCATTAGCAAACATGTGGCAGGGACATGACAACTGTGATGCCAGATCATCGACGAAGATCAGAGAGAGTATTTGGCCTAATACTGAACCATTTATGACCCCACTGGTCGGGGAGTAAAAGTGATAATCTCATGGAATTTGTACTCAAGGGATTGCTGAGTATGAACACTTTTGGTGTAGAGATGTGGGAGGTTAAAATCACCCATTATTAACAATTGGCATCCTCTCAGATTTCCAGCGTTGCGCATCATTTGTAACAACGTTTCATTGTAAGCATCGGAAGAGTTGGGCGAGCGGTAGATCACACCAAGTATACAGTTCTCTCTAGTTTCCAAGCGGAGGCTACACCACATGGTGTCCTCTAGCGCAAACCTTGTGTCAGGTACAGCTGTGCATTGAAAACGTTCGTTATAATACAAAGCAACTCCACCACCTGATCTTGAACGGTCTCGTCGAAGTAGGATCATGTTGGGAAGCGCCAGCTCGCAATCGTTCACCTGATCGTAAAACCATGTTTCGGTAACAGCATTGATGTCAGCAGAAAACTGAGCGTTAAAGTGGGACAATTCGGCGATTTTGTTCCGCAAGCACTGTGCATTTGTGTATAGGCATTTAACAGTGGTTTTCGTGTGTAGCGAGCTATGCGGAAGATGTTTATATGTCTGACCCCCTGAGAGCCGGACCATGATGTACTCGGTCAGACTCGGTTTGAGCCGGACCCACTACGTTTTTTGATGTATTGATTGCTTCCGTTCCGGTGGGAACGCTGCCGTCTACCGCCCCCAGCCGCGAGTGTGTCTCACTCATTGGTTTGGGTGGGCTAAGTCTAACATCCTTCGGTAGTGTTCGTTTCTTTTTTGTCTATTCCGACCTTACTATTTCAGCCATAGCGCTGGTCAAGAACGTAATCGTCAGAGCTTTCGGCCCATCCCCCTTGTATTTTGGCGAAAAAGGAACTCGAAATGTGTCCACAACAACGGCGTTTACATGTTCAATTTTCATTAGGTGACAAAGTTCAGACCATTTATCGACATCATGTTTCTGTTTGCTATCAAACAGGCTTTCTTGGGACTCGCCGACATTCGTACATATCACGTTCAGCCTGTATGGGGTGTTTTTTTCGTATCGGAAAGTCAGGCGTTTTAGAATTAGGAACATTTGATGCTTGACTTTGTGAGTCGGGTATAGCAGTATCGGAGTGTATAGCTGAGGTCGACCGTCACAGCATATCTCTGTAAGAATTTCCTACTTCTGTGGTCGTTTTAGCTGATTCTGAAACGGGAATTACCCTGCTTTTTTGCTTTTTTGGCACACGAATAGCCTTAGTCTTAGGTTCCTTCAATGGTGGTTCCGAAATCGATGTATTGATATGATGGTTTACATCAGTGATCACTTGCGTACTCACATGATTTACCAACATTTCTTCCACACGTCGAAGGCCCAACTCCAAACCAGCCATTCTATTTTCTATTTTGGATCTAAAAGTATCGTAATAGTGCAATAATTTAGCTCTGCAACGAACACAGACATAGCATGCACCTGGAACCATTTCATTATTTAATAATGCTATCGAGTCGGGAGCTAAAGTACGGTCGCATTTACCATGGATTTTACCCATACACAGAAAACACGCTATTACTTTACGCGCCATGGGACCCACCGGTTGTTCGCATGCTTTGCACGTGACTTCGGGACAATTCTGCGTGTCGGGATTCGTCCTATCAGCTGGGCCAACCGTGACCATTTTTGCGTTCGCCGAATCCAGGCACTTGGCATTGAGGTCAAGTTGGTCCGATGTCGCTGTCACAGATTGATCGATCGATTTTTTAGTCCGTATGTTGGTTCTCGTGATGCGGTCAAAAATGTTAGTAGCCTGAATTGGGTTGTTCGGCTGTGTGACAGGTTTTTGTTCGACGGGTCGAGGTGGCTGTTTTGGAACACAGGATTTCGTCGTGTTGCAAATAATCCAATATAACTCGTTAACTACTTAAGCTAGAACACAGAAATAAGTATCAAAATTCGTAGCTCGACGCGATTTTTCGAATGATAGTGAGACCTTAAAGGTTTCTATTAAGTCGTTTCTTTAACGACGGCGCCTAAGGAAGAAAATATCGAGAGGCTTTAGGCGTGCAGCGTACGGTTTCTATCGCTGACCCTCACTCATGCGAGTTGCGAGGCGCTGTACGCTTTCAAGTAATCATAATAATTTATTCTTTGTGGAACAAAGCATGAAATAAATTACCAACTTTTCACAATGTTAACAGCAAAATAGTGTGATTAAATTATTGGCGAAACCTTCACATCCAGGACTGTAGTCCTCCTGCCGTCTATTCAGAAGAAGAAGAAATGATTTTTGTTCGTTTTAAAATTGGAAATGGTAGGCTTCTCAGGTAGGAAAATGTTATAAAATATTCATGAATAATGAGATTTCTTTCAGATCGAATATCCAAACGAGATAATAAGAAGAGTACAAGACGATGAAAACAACATATGTACGAATAAAATAATGTAAAGTATGCTGTATAAAAATAAATAATCAGCATCAATATAAAAATTGAAATTGTTTTTGCAAATCAGACAGTGGGTATTGCAAAATAGTAACTGAAGGGACTGGCTCGAATGAGGATACGTTTATTTGGTACCGGCCCGGAGGTTGAACGCTTGAGTCGAAAGATAAACTGCCACGAATTCTAGGGCATTGGATGGAAGATCAGTTCGCCGATTGCTTTGGATCCGTTATGTTAAGGTACACGCTGGCATCGGACGGCACTGGTGAAATCTTAAAGTCAGCAAAATTGCGCGTTCTTAGGTTGATTTACTGGAATAGCGCGAAACTTCTCTTCACCGGCAACGTGAGAGGTCATCAGGATAAAATTTGCGAAAAAAACGGTGGAGCACAGTTATGAAAAGATATTCAGTTTATGTTGATTTTCAAGTACCAAATGCAACCTGATCCACGTGCACAGTTGTATGTAGATAATTGTAAAATAATTTTCTGATGATTAGAAATTCTGTAGGGTAAATGTGTTCATGACAGTCATTGAAGTATTTGAATGCTGATAATTATTCTTTGAAGTTAAAAAGAGTGCAATAATACACTAAACGAGGTGAAATAAGTATAGACAAGGATGGCCTTTTAGTAGTGAGGATACCACGCCTGAACACAATATTCGAGATGCGGCCGAAATAATTCCTTGTACAGTGGCAGGAATACATCAAGTCTTCTGCTCGATAGCACTGATTTCAGCCGAAAATGTACCTTGCGTGCACGCTGAGCCGCAGCGGCACATTGGTCCTCCGATTTGAAGTCAGCCCTAACCAGTACTCCCAAATCCTTAACACACTGTGTGGCATTAACGCTGAGGGTATTTCCCGCCACTTAGACCGAAATCTTATCAACCAGTGTTGACAAGAGTTGGCTCTTATTTAGGTTTAGGAGGAGATCCCACTGGTATGACCAGTTTATGACCCGCTCAACGTCGTGCATCAAGGTATCTTCATCCGTTGATCCGATGAACTTTATACCATCCGCAAAAATGTAGCATGGACACTTCAAGACAGACAACAAGTCATCAATGAAAATTAGGGATAGAAGAGGACCAAGTACCGAACTTTGAGGGACCCCACTGATCACGTCGGTTTGACTAGATAGCGTGGATCCAACACGAACTCTAAATGTCCTACCGGTAAGTAATGATTTTATCCAAGCAAGTATACTATCCTGTATGCCCTTTGCTGCTAGCTTGATCTCACGAAGGCGGTGACTCACGGAATCAAAAGCCTTGCTAAAATCTAAGTAGGGGGCTTCGACTGGGTTCCCTTCGTCTAAAATTTTAGTTGCATTATCGAGAAAACTAAGAAGGTTAGTCAAGCAGGATATATCTTTGAAAAATGCATGTTGAGTTACACTCAACAGAGAATGCTGACGGATTTTGTCCCGCAATAGTTTTCCTAGTGATTTTGAGACGTTGCTAGTCAGGCTAACAGGTACTATAGTTCCCAACAGTTGACCTGCAAACTCCCTTGTTTCAAACGCTATTAATTACGGATAGCTGGAATGTAACGTAAGGGTTCTCTACAACAGCAGTTCTGTTCAGTTTAGTTTAGTTGTACAGGACAATAAGTGGCTAACGAGCCAATTGAGCGTCCAGAATTCCTTTCGGTAGAAAGCTGCAGAGAAGGAACCACCACTGACAAATCGTTTTTTCTCATTGTGATTTGGATATCTGGGT
>JACCGJ010019799.1:0-18915 GCA_013407085.1 Atriophallophorus winterbourni
GCTTTCGAAGGAGTGAACGTGATTGCATTACGATCTGCAACGACCTCGCGTCCGATCGACGCGCGTAGGCTGCTGTGATTCTACACATCAATGAAGCCGGTTGATCCATCGGTGGAGCCAGTCTCACAAAAGTATAACAAGTGGCATTCGAGTATATCTTTGTTAACCGCTTTACCACTGTTTCGTCGCTCACTGAACCTGATCTTACTATCTCCACCCGATGACAGCAAACAGCCGGAAAAAGCGGCTGTACTGTGCGAGTGATGAATATGTTGACACTACATATATTGAGCAGAAAAAAGTTGTCCTTGTAGGTTTATTCTACAGGCCGATAATCTATCGAAAAGGGCCATTTACGATTGCTAATTAAATCGGTACTTAGGGAGTGCTACACCTCACGTTTGGTATATACAGGATCTGAAGATATGTACAGTTGCTTCGTAAAACACGACCGGTGATCATGGAGTTGCAAACGTGTTATTACCACTCCAGACTCAAAATGTTTTTCATTCGAACTGGCAAGCGCTCGTTCCCTTAAAGGACGGCGCTTTCCGAAGTGCCGAACGTCGGTAGGATTATAACAATGGGTATGATTTCCTTCTTTTTATCCCACTCGTGACCATTAAACTTTCTTTACTTTTGAGCTAATCCACATATTCATTGATTAGTCACAAAAGAGCACCTCACAAATGCCAGCAGAACAATATAGCCCATACATGGATATGTTCATTACCTGTCTAGGCCTGGGCAACCTGACAGTATCTTCGCCCACGTGCAGTCTCTGACTGTACGGCACTTTGCCTGGATCAGGCTTGTGCTTTCATACATACATCATTGCCATCACATCCAGAGCCTATTGAAAAAGTTGGTCTGTTACAATGAACACAATATCCTGGTTATAATCCGGGTGTTTATTACCTGCACATGGAAGCATAATACTACCATTGTATAACTATTTAAAGAACTCCGGAGTACATGCTCAATTTCGTCAGGTAAGCCATCGCAACGAGACTGAATTTTAACTTTGTGTGATGGTTTGTGTACCACTATGATAAATTGAGTTATATTTGGTGGTTTTTCGGGCGCCAACAGAGCAACTTAAAACAGATTAATGAATATGGTATGTATAGTATGAAAGTACAAGCCAGATCCAGACAAAATGCCGCACAGTCACAGACTGTACGTTTTCCCAGGCCTAGACAGATATGAGAAAGAAAATAGAGAGGTCAGACGAACTCATTCGCAACCGACAGCTGTATAAGGCTGTTTAGCCGAGGATCTTAATTGACCTTCTACCTACAATGAGCAAGCATACAGTAATTCATACTCTAATAAACCAAGACCATTATCAAAAATGCAAATTCATAGTAGCGGGTGTGTTAAGCTAAAGTTGGCTTTTGAATCATATTTTCTTCAAAATCCAGTGTCACATACAATAGGCCTGTAACTAATCAAAGTAATCGAAGCATACACTGAACCCAAAACGCCTAAAGTACGCGTATCCGCATATATAAGTAACATGAATCTCAATCGGGCTAACAAGGTTTCCAAGCGATGGAATAATGATACTCACCGTAGCACTAGGCTCAAGGGAACGTCATTGTCTACCTGGGTGGGGTCCAAAAGATCCACCTAATAGGTGGTTGGAAACCTTACGCGATATGACAAATCGAAGTCAGTGGACCAAAGTCGTTTGTGTGCCATTATTTCTTATCCTTTGAATCAGAACATTGAATCATATTCTATTAAACCAAATAAATCACCAAATCGCGTACAGGGAAACTATAAAAACAAGCTATTGTTAAGCAGATGTGCACATTCCGCTTCGTGCTGCTTGGCACGTTGTGTGGCTCCAGACGTACTCAAGTGATGATGACTGTGGAGCACTTTGTATTGATCAGGCTTGTGCGTTAATACGTACATACTGGACTCCTCAGAGCAGGATGTGAAAGCCGGCTGAGGGTCTGTTAGCATGGGCTCACGAACGTATTCATAGCAGCAATCGACCCCTTTACTAACTGTGGCGATCATAAAAGTAAAGGTAGCTTTAAAGAGGAACTCCAAACGATCTTGCTGCACACAAGGATTTAAAACATTATTAGTCTAGTTGGGGATATGGACACTCGCAAAGCAGTGCGATCGCGACTACTTTCTTCCAAAAGCTGAGAAGCTTCACCTCGTTGAGGGTAAGTGCATGGTGCAACCTGACACCCCACCCCACAAGAAAACTTCTAGCCCAATTAGAGCTAAAAAGTCGAAGTTAGGTGTAAATCGTAGCTCATCATATTCGCTCCCGAGGCTAAAACTCAGTAAACGACAGTAGTGTGACAATGACGCTACCTCAAGCAAATTGTACTCACACATTGAAGAGCGCTACCGTAGCGCGCAAACTTTTAGAGGATGAATCGTAGTTGAGCTGCAGTAACTCGAACCACGAAGATGAAACGGAATGCCAACAGTTGTCATCCGTTTCAAAAACGAATGCTCCAGATCAAATAAAGCATTTAAAAACGCGAAGCAGCCTTGGGTACTACGCCCGAGGTCAAAGAGCTCTTAAGTAGCCCTAATACCGGGAATCCGGTCCCATGTAATAGTGGTCCATCTACTCTCGGTCTAGTTATTTTAACTGCTGAGAGCAGTATAGAAAATTTGGTCTTTCTACCACCACTAGGAAAGAGCGACCATGTAGTGTTAGCCTACGAGTTACTCTGGTCTTTTGGTAAACCCCACTTAAGCTATCTCGATGCATTCATAGGATCGACCCTGAGCCCTACTGCATTCAGCAGCGCTACTACCATAGCAAAACATTATGTGGATGAGATGTAGGGGCAAATCAAGAAAAACACCCTTCAACTTCGGGATCGATTCGCTCCTCTCGTACCCGTTCGCAAAAAAGGGTAAACCTCAATGGTGGTCAGCCTCAGTCTCCCGTAGCGTACGTCACTGCGACACAAGATGGAGGCGTTACAAGCTTACTCCCTCATGTGAGACTTGGGATCGTTACAAAGAAGCGTGAAATATCACCGTTTCCAAGATACGGGCTGCAAAGTTCCCTTTCGAAACGAGATTCGCCCAAGAGTCAAATACTTATCCGAAACGATGCTACGGCTACGTTCAATATGAAGGCTCAACACGAAGAGGAGTAGGTACTTGGAGAAGAGAATATGGCTCTGCCATCATTGCAAGCATAGAAATGCCTCACTTGTTTTCCTTACATTTTCAAAGCGTGCAACGCCGAGATGATAACTCGAGTGTCTCTGCACAATCACTTCAGTGTGCACTCACTGAACGCCCCCTCTACACTGACCTTACATTCGAGGTACACAATGTTGAAGCTATATTGGCCAGCCTAGCATACAACAAGTCGGCAGGACCTGATAACATCCATCCATAAATGATCAGACTGCTAGCTCCTAGAACATCCCGCAGACAGGGCACACTTCCTTTGGACTGGAGAACAACCGTTGAAGTGGCTATCAATAAGGGAGAAGCTTCTTCGGCGGTCAAAAATGACCGCCAGGTTAGCCTCACTAGTATGCTGTGTAAGGTTATGAAAAGGTTTATCCGAGACAAAATTTGTGGATACCTAACCAAACATTCTCTACTAAAGCCGCATAACACGGATTCCTAAATGGTAGGTCATGTCTGACTAACTTGTTGTACTCTCTAAACTAGGTCACTAAGAGGATGGATGATGGTATACCTGCAGAAGTCTTCTATCTTGACTTTAGTATGGCTTTTGATTCAGTCAACCACAGGCTTTTGCTTCTCAAACTCTCAACCATGATAGTATCTGGAGATCTACTGGGCTGAATTCGCGCATTCCTTAGTGACAGTTCCTTTACTTTCAGGGTAGATGATACATACTCCGCAAGTGCGCATATAACGAATGGGGTTCCCCAGGGCTCAGTCTTGGGGCCGTTGTTGTTCCTCATCTCCATTGATGATCTAGCAACCAACTGCGCTCACCCTGTTATATGTTTGCTGACGACGTTAAAATTGACGGTATGTCGGATAACTCTGATCTGATAAGTGACGCGGAAGCTGTAACGGCATGGGCGGTTAAGTGGGACCTTCCCCTTAACCTAGATAAGTGTCACTTGCTCTCTACACTGGCAGGCAACATGATTGTTTCTGCGCCCTCAGCCCACACAGAGTTCCGTAGGGTTAAATCTACTAAAGACCTAGGAATGGTTCCAAAGGTTGTCATAGCCGGGGGTGGCAGTGGGGATAAGCTCCCACTGTTTATAAAATGCTCCCATATGGCATGCGTCTCAACTAGCCTCTGACAACCAAGTCCAGCTTCTGGCCTGCACGAGTGGCTCTCCGAGCCCGGCGGAACTGATTCTACCAACAGGAGAAGGGGCGAGGGCGAGTGACTGGCGCCTGAAAACCAGTTTGCTTCTGGCAGATGTAGCTCGTTAGCCTGAGAGGGCAATTCATCTTACTTACTTTACTTTTGTGCGGCTGGCTCCACGGGTGGATTAGCCGGCTTCATTGATGTCTCGGATCTCACCACGGACTTAGGAATCATAGTCTCTGCAAATTTTGTGTGGGCTGACCAATGTGCTGCTGCAGCTCAAAGGGCCAAGAGGGAATGCTTTCGACTACGTTCAGCCATCACGTGCAGAAAAGCTGAGGTGCTGTTACCCCTCTACAAGAACACATCTATAATACTGTATTCAGGCTTAGAGGCTGTATTACCAGAAGGATATAGTGCAGCTAGAAAAGGCACAGAAGCTGGCCACTCGCATGATCGAGAGATAAGCATGCACCAACTATGAAAATCGTCTCTTTGCATTAGGACTTTACTCGCTTACGAGTAGGCCGCTTACTGGGAATCTTATAGAGACCTTTAAAGTTGTCAAAGGATTCGGCTGTCTCGAATTCAATGACTTCTTTCGGTTCTCTCCTCTGGTTGGTACACGAGGGCACAGTCTCAAGCTAGGTAAATAGGACACCAGGCTGAAATCCAGAACGCACTTCTTTAGCATCCGTGTAGTGAACGAGTGAAACTCAATCACCGCAGAACTAGTCTCGGCAGCTTCAGTAAATGCATTCAAACACGGGCTGGACGAACGGTGGTAGGTGTTCTTTACGGAGCACAGCCATTAAGATTAAATTCCTTCCTATTTATTGTCAAAAAACAACAAAAATATTGTGAAACAGAAAAAAGCGTTTCTTTTCTTTTTTGTCGAAATTAACTGCTGTCCATCGTCTTTCCACTCTATTGGATATGCAGGTATTCCAAAAGGAGCGGCAGTCATCAATACAACCTTTCCAGCAAGCACTCATAGCGATATGGTCGATTTGGGCCGACGGTTGGCTTCCATCCGGCGAGCACCATGTGGCACATTGACATCTTTTATGTCGACAGGAAGTGCTGCTAATGAATAATCGAGATTGTGCACAGCATCGTATAAACCGTTCACCATTATCTGTGCATTGGCCTTCAAGACCAAACATGCCACCAAGTTGTGATTCTAAGCCACCCAGTCTGGCATTCATATGTCCCACTAAGACAACAATATCGTAGCGTTTTGCACATCTCAAAAGAGCATAAAGATCGTCGTAGAAGGCGTTCTTCTCGTCGTCGGAATTGGTGTTAGTCGGGGCGTAAGTTGCTACAATAAACAAGCATCTCTTATTAGAAGATTTTGAGTTTGGTCTAATATTAGTGGCTAGTCTAACTGTGCACATTCTGCTATTGTAAAGAATCCAATTGATTAGACTGGATTTGGCACGTGAATTCAGCACTATACCAACACCCACCTGTCCTGAAATGGCAGCTACAGAATCACCAGAGCAGCGCAAAATGTAGCGAGTAGAAAGTTTTGGGTCAGTTAGTTCAGTAATTATAGACGGATCATATAAGCGCGTTTTCGATAAACAGCAAACATCAATAGATAGACTATCTAAGGTAAAAGTCAATATAGCTTGCTGGCCTATTTGTCTGAGCGTTCTGACATTCATGGCCCCGATGTGAGCAGGGGTCCGTTGTTTCAGAAAGTGAAAGATCCGTAAATTCGTAAACAGAGAATGTTCCAACATGTTCAGCGCGATCTTTTTTAAGGCTGGGATTGACAGGCGGAGAGTTGTTAGGAGTGGACGGGGGAGGGGAACGGTCAGAAACATTTTAAATAGTATGGCCAGCAGTAGCTTGTTTTCGCTTACCCGCCCTGCTGCATGCAGCAGGTAAGACGACCCTTTTATCGTGTGCGACGGCCGATGCACGATGGAGTTGGGTTTCGTAGTTATATTCATGTTTGTATTCGGGCTGGGATACTGCCAGGTCGCCCATGCCTAGACAGGAGAAAAATTGGGGTTCTCGACCAAAGCTTTAGGCTAAAAAGCCTGACCCACAAGGCAGCGGGTTAGGTTGAGACCGTTTTTGTCTGACCTCTATCCATTAACCTTCCTGGTGCGAGTGACTCTGAAGGTGCTCGGAGAGCACCACCCAGCATAGCTCAATGGGTCATAGAGGTACACAAACCATCGCACCACGTTAAGGTCCTGTCTCAGCGCCCTGTGATTCTGATACCCAGCTTGTTTGCCTTGGTATTTCTGATGCACAACTAGCTGGTGCACCACGTCTTCAGTCAAAATCGTAAAAACGATAACGTTTTCTGCAATTTTGCTAGCGCACGCAACCCGCCTCCCCGGTTTGTGTCCGAGCCATAAGTTTCCACGGTGACTAGTAAGTCTTAAATATAGGTATTAATATTGTCTTCAGTGACAGCTTTGTGGGCATTTGTTTTGTAAATCTTGTAAGGAGTTGAGTGACGAGGAAATCTTATGAAGCAAAATAGCGAAGTCGTCATGTTGACATGGCTTTACTCGTTCACAAAATGTGATCCGATGAATGATTCATTCCAGGTGTAAGCCTGTGGATCCTGACAGTATCTTATTCCAAGTGCAGTCTATGACTACACATCACTTTGCTCGGATCATGCATACGTACCGTGTGAGCACTCTATCCCAGTGTGCTTTCTCTTCTACGGATTCCATCCCAAGCATTCCTTGTTTATTCTGCCATGACTGTACTACGCTTGTACATTCGATATTTGTATGTATGAAAGCACAAGCCTGATCCGCCCAGTCAGAGACTGCACGTGGGCTAAGATACTGTCAGGTTGCCCAGGCCACCGGTAGTGAACTGCATGACGGACCATCACTACCATTTCTATTTCCTTTCTCGTATGTCCAGGCCTGGGAAACCTGACAATATCTTAGCTCATGTGCAGTCTCCGTCTGTGCGACACTTTGTCTGGATCATACGTGTGCTTTCATGCCATACCATACCGGTAATGCTGTCCATGACGATGGGGGAATGAAAGCGCACTGGTCATACGTGACGCACAATAAGATCTTCAATTCCACAAATTGGACTTAACTTCATGGAGGTGAAATTGTGCAGTATTTTTGTGCACCAGGGACCAAGGTGCAAAACTGATCACAGGTTACGGAAGCTATAGTTTTACTACGTCTTATATACTCAGGCCTAGCCAACAGACAGTATCGCAGTCCAAGTGCAGCCTAGGGTTTAGCATGTAGCTAAATTTAAAGCTTATCTTATATATAACTAATGCCATTATTGTTAAATTCCTGTGTAGGTTTAGACAATCTTGTAGATCAGTCAATGAGACTGTTGCTTTGCCAGACCAAGTATTGTTAAAATAAAAGTAAAATATTTTATTGTGATTAGACACTGTACTGTTTCAAAGACAATTGAGAGGTGACTTAATTGAAACCTTCAAGATCTTGAAGGGGTCAAGTGGCGTTATCATTAACGACTTCTTTGCCTTAAGCTGGGCACCCGCATACATTCACTCAAACTTGCTAAGGAGCTATTTAGACAAGTCTCCCGGAAAAACTTTTTCAGCCTCAGGGTGGTAAATTTCTGGAACCGGCTTCCAGAAGAACTTATATTCTGCAGTTCTGTCGCGAGTTTTAAGCAGGGGTTGGACTGCATCTGGGATAAGCTTTTACCTGAATCCTCCCATTGATTTCTATGCAAAAATTTGTAGTTCACCATTTTTAGCGTTGCCTGCTAAGTAAATGCTAGAGTTGTTTTTTTAATACATAACTCTTCTTTAGCTGACCTTTCACCGTACTGGTGAAGAGAAATTTATTTTTCCAGCATTATTCATAACGAGTTGCTTCCTAAATATAACCCGGATAATCCCTAGGCGTCGCGATCGTCGAAGATATTCAAATCACAATAAGAAAAAAACGCTTTGGCAGTGGTGGTTGCTTCTCTGCAGCTTTCCACCGAAAGAAATGCAGGACACTCGATTGGCTCAATAGCCACTTACTGTTTTGTGCAACTGAATTGAGTGGACAAAACCAAGAAGCCGCTTCGCCGATTGTTGCGTCTGCAGTTTAATCTTACAGACGCGATCGAGCTTAGGATTCTTTTTTAAAACTTTGGTATAACGGCGGGTACATTACAACATACGTTATCCTCCTTGCCTTACTACTCCGTTCATTCCCTTCCTAACCAACTGTCAGTTTTACTTGTTTCAAGGTCTAACGCCACCCCGATGCCTTCGTATTTTCCTGCTACCGCTCGCAATATAAGGCGCAATTCCAAAGCGAGTGTGGCCCGCTATAAGGCCTCCTTTTTCCCGTACAGATGACACTCACTATTTTATTTCCACCACACTGTACATACCAACCTGTGGTTATTTTTAAGCTACGCTTTTACACCACAATATACTATTGAACAATATTACTACCCTAAATATCAAAACTTAAATTACAATCTTATCCTAAACGCCTAACTTATGTGTAAATAGGAAACCTAAAACGTACATTAAAAGCTACGTCAGGCTAAGCTGTTTTAATCCACGGGAAACGGATCAATCTGGTAGAACCTGGGGAAAATGACAGTATTTAGCCGACGCGCTTTCTCTGATATCCACGGACAATCCAGTTGCGACATGGCAAAAATGAAAGAATATGTTATGTTCAATCAAACCATATATTTGCGAAAACTCAGCGCAACCTTCTTGCTTCTCTCTCGGTTTCGAGTAGAGTAAGAATATCGTTCAGTCGGACCGGTCCTTTCACGTTGCGAATAATTGACCGTTGGCTTTCGTCTAAGAATTCGACTCTAACTTGTGTGCATTGACCCTGCGAACCAGTACGACCAATAATGCTGGAAACCTGAGAAAAGTTATACACAAATGATAAACCTACTCGAGCGAGCTTCGGCTGAACGGCTCCCTTGTCCATGATATAAATTTCAAAATAATATTTCACCTTGAACTAATAAAACAAAGAACGCACTTTCCGTGTCGCAGCTAAAAATACCTGGGACCAAAGGGCGTCCTGGAAAACACCTAATGTATCATCACATACGAAGAGGATATCAAATAACAAAGAATTAACTTTTGCAGTGGTGGGCGCTGCTTTGAAGCTTTACACCGACAGAAATTCTGGAGGCTCGATTGGCTTATCAGCCCTTTAAAGTCCTCTGCCAACTGCACTGAACTGAACTGAAAAAAGTGTATGCAAGGAATTTTGAACAAAATCATATATTTCACGTATAATATTTGTTAGCTGTGAATGTGCATAAATCTTGTAATTAAAAATGAATCGCCTGAACTCCTCTGTAGAATTTGCACGGTAGGTTCTACTTGGTTGTCTTTCACACGCTCTGGTTAAATATTAGGAATTTTCGCTGATTCTGTGAAATCGCAATATATATTACGTTCATTACTAAAATATAAATATCAATGTACATTATGGCTTATATTACTTTCCCATGCTTGAAGGCTGGCTGTGGTAGCCAAAGGAATCGAATGCTGTACCTGCAGGCGCTGGGCGCACCAAAATTGCTCTGGTATATCAAATGACCATTACACCGTGTATGCAGCCCATGCATGGTTCGAATGCGTCTGCATAGAATGCAAAGAAGTTGCAATGGAGGCTTATCGTAAGCAACAGTCCCAGTTACCCGCAACACTGCAGGAACCAGCCCAGAGATCTTACGCGCAAGTTGCGGCATCGCCCGAACAAATCTTATATAAGCCTGTGGGTGCACGAAAATCAGCAGAAAGAAATCGGGTGACAACTAACAACAATGTTCTTAGTCAGCCTGAGAAGAAGAGCCAGCCAGCTCAAAGGGTACCTCGCTCACCAACAAGTAAGAAAACCGAGCAGCGTCTCGGAAATTTAGCGACAATTAACCCACAATAAGCTTCAATCCGCAGCGAATTGCGAGCGTTGCAAAAAGGCGCTTTCCCTGAGACAAGTTTGAAGACTAGGACCAGAAACATTCTGATCCAAAACGAGCAAGAGCCTTTTATACAGGAGGCTAAATGGCGACGCAGTTTAGATCGCCAATGCGTGCAAAAGAAATTGCGTCTCGCAGACCTTAAACCTAATCTCCAGTTAGTTCGGGCCCATAGAATGGGTCTGTATAAGAAAGGAAAGCAAGCAAGGCCAATCTTGGTCGAATTCAGAAACCAGAGACAGAGACCTGTTTCTTTCCAAAAGCGACCAAATACATACCAATAAAAATGGTTTGTATAGATTGGTGCCAGACAGCCTCTCAGCTTCAGCAAATTATTTTGCGTTCCAGCGTTTGGGTAGCAACGTAGCAAACCCGAAGAGTCACCCTGATAAACGCCGATGGAATAACTCCGCAACAGCGGATATTTCAATCAAGAATGTTCTCAGAAAATATAAGGGATGATTCTTGGCTAAGTTGTGATGCAGCTAACGAAAGCCTCGCTTCGTCTGTGCTCGACGCTGCTGCATTAAGAACCTCTACGCCACAACTTCCCAGCGACGTAGATTTTCAGAACAGCACAAATGTGTCTCCACATTTGAAAATACCGAAAATTGGTAATACCACGGGTTCTGTGCCCGAGGGTTCTCCGAAATTAGACGGGGTACATCGAAATGCTGTGAGCATACTATAGACAAATGCCTGCATTGTGCGTAGTAAATGGCTGGAATTATTGCAGAAAGACTCCTAAAGTAAATCTAGGGTCCCAGGTATATCAGAGACATGGCTTCAAGATGCAGACATTATTTTAGTTGATCTTCTTTCGACATATACAGCCATTAAATCGGATAGATCATATGGTAGACGCGGGGGAGGAGCTATAATATTACTACAGCTTGGTATAAAATACCAAGACTCTGGCTTTAAAATTGCCACCTTTGGCATCCAGCTGGTCTCAACAATCGTCACTGATGGTAAGCTCTCTTTTGCGTTAGAATGCTTATACAGGGCACCCAGCGCTTCTGCGGAGGAGGACCAGGAACTTAGAGAAATTCTTATCGGGTTGCTTAGAACTGCCGACGAGTCGATTTAATAGGTGATTTCAACTTACCAGGTATTGACTGGGACACTCAGATGACCTCGGATATAATTTCCCAGGTAAATCTCAATTGGATGCACTCCAGTGCGCTTCATCCGCACGTAGGTGAGACAATTAGGTAGAGAGATGCACATTCACCACTTACACTGGACCTATTTTTGTCTAAAGGTCCTAAAGATGTCCAAAACCTCTCTTACGGCTCACCTTCGAGGAAAGGTGACCATGTCACCGTAATATTTCAGACAATTCTCTGTTGACTGGAATGTTGTACGGCTTTCCGCTCCACGATTTGACTGGTTCTCTGGAACCAATGACAAATGATCAGTTATTAAGCGCAATATTGTAAGTATTCTAGACATTTATTATCCTTTTCGACATGTAGGGCTAAAGAACAAGCCACCTTGGTGAATTCTGCGGTGCGACGCAACATTATTCGGTGTGACAGACACTGACGGGGATATACAGCCTTACCAACCTATAGAACTTGGTCGTGCTATAAGGCTACGAGAAACAACACAGAACAGCTACAACGGATGCTTAAACGAAGCTACTAAAATTACTTGGCGATCTCTGTTCAAAAGAACCCTGAGAAGTAATTAAGTAATGTTCAATCTCAGGGTAAGACTATGAAACACATAGGTACACTAAGCTTAGACAATGGCAAGAAAGCCAATTCTGACACCGAAAAGACAGCACCTTTGCTGGATTATTTTCAAAGCGTACATAGAATCGATGGCGGGGATGCGATTAACTCAGTCCTAACTCTTAGTACGGAAATGAATGCCTCTAAGCGAAGTAGTTTTTTGCACGGATGATGTCACTCGTGTCCTGAAGAATCTACACGGAAATAAATCCGCCTTACCTGACGATGTGCATCCTAAAATTGTAAAGGAAATATCTAAAGTACTAGCAGAGCCTCTCTGTGAGTTATACAACCAATCGCTCTGCAACGGCATCCTACCAGATGACTGTAAGAAAGCCATTGTCGTACCCATACCCAAGGTAGGTTGCGCAAACATAGTTAAGAGTTTCTAACCGATAAGCTTGACAAATCTTTATGTAAAACCTTGGAGAGACTTATCAGGGATCGGTTGTGCAGCCACCTCGTGCACAATTCATCATTGAGCACGGTTCAACATGGCTTTGTTAAAAGAAGGTCGTCTCTCTCGACTCTTTTCGCTTTTTAAATAGAGTTTCCATGCCACTGGATGAAGGCGGACGGGTAGAGGTCTTTTACTTGGACTTTAGTAAGGCCTTCGACTCGGTTAGTCACAGGTTCCTAGGGAAGACGCTCGCAGCCAAAGGCATATTCCGTTAGCTTCACTGTGAATAACCTGTTTTCTTCGTGAGAACTTTTGCAGCAACCGAGTGGTCAATTTTCTGGAACAATATTCCAGATTGTATAGTACATCTTCCAAATGTGTTGGGCTTCAAAAGGGAATTAGACGCATAATGGCCTACCATATTCCCGCACATTGTCTAATAAAAAACTTAAAAACTGCAAAAACTACAAAACGTATTTTTACATTTTTTATCTCATATCTCTCTGGGACTGTGCAACCTGACAGCATATTAGCCCACATGCAGTTTATGACTGTGCTTCACTTTGCCTCGTATAGGCTAGTGATTTTATAAATCATACATTGTTCACGCATATTCATATTCATAGATTTATTCATAGATTATATGCAGGTAAAAAACTATGCTTTACAAGACCCACATTGTTTCGTGAATAGATGACCTCTCACTGTGTTTGTGGAGAGAACCCCTACCTTACTTTCCAGATATCCGGAAACAAGAACGTGTCAAACTTACGAACAGTTAGCTCAATATCGAAGTGCCTGGTGCTAGACCGCATAACGTCGAAGTAAATCTGGGCGCGTGATTGGATTTTAGCCAGCCTCAGCCCTATGCAACATGAACTTGATTTTTATCCGTAAGTGAGTAGTTGGTTTGATCCTCATGCTGTCTTCGAAACACACTAATGTTTCTCCTCACCTATTAGTGAGGGGAGTATTTCTGTTGCATTCCAGATTACTTCCATACCAGAAGATATTTGTGACGATTTTGTTTAAAGTAGTAGACGCTTTTATTTGGCATACCACCGAAAGAAATCTAGACGCTCGATTGGCTCGTTGGCCACATACAGTCCTGTGCAAACTGAATTGAACTGAACTGAACTTAACACCCATCAGTCACCGTCAATGGTAAAGCAGTTGAAGACGTCACGCAATTCGTATACATCGGCAGCATTGTTCCAATAAGTGGTGGCACGGACGAAGACATAGTCGCCAGAATCGGCAAAGCAAGATACGCGTTCATAGCTTTGAAAGCCATTTGGGAGTCGAAGTTTCTATCAAAACGCACGAAACTCCGTATATTCAGAAGCAACGTCAAATCCGTGCTACTCAATGGATCGGGAACCTGGCGAGTGAAAGCAAAGTCTATTGGCTGCTTGCAATCATTCCATAATAATTGCCTTCGTCGAATTATTGGGGTAAAATGGCCAGAAAAGATGACGAATCAAGACCTGTGGCAGATTGCTGCTGAAGACCCGATCGCCCAGCAGATCAGCAGAAGAAAGTGGAGATGGGTTAGACACACCTTGCGGATACTTTATGATGACATCACGCGTCATGCTCTGGAATTGAACCAAATCAAGAAGAGACGGGTTGGACCCCCAGACTATCTTTGGAAGCGCTCGTGTGAAGAGGAAATCCGCAAGTGTGGACTTAACTGGAACGACATCAAACTAGCTGCTATGGACAGACCAAACTGAAGACAAGTTGCCGAGGCCCTATGTTCCTCCAGGAACTCAATGGATTAGGTAAAGTCAAGAACTGAATTTGATTCAGATTCGGAAACGTTTTCGGCCTTTCTCAAACATTTCCAGTCTGTTCAGAGGCTTGATCGCCAAATAGATCCACCTAACATGCCAGCCATCAAACAGCATGATATCGTTACTCCACTTGAGGAGTTATCCTTCACTGATGATGAGGTTAAACTTGCTCTTGTAGCAACTAACCCCTGTAAATCTGCTGGCCCAGACGACATTTACTCTCAAATTGTAAAGAACCTGACACCAATACTAGCAGAACCTGTAGGTCGTCTTTTTAACGCTTCCTTGCAACATGGATATATTCCGAGTATTTGGAAGCTGGCTAATGTGATCCCGATACATAGAGGCGACAGTCCATCCTCAGTTTGTAAGTACAGACCTGTAAGTCTTACTAGCATCTTATGTAAAATCCTGGAAAAACTTATTAGTGATAGGATCTGTCGCCATCTAGTTGATTACTCGTTGCTAAACTCTGCTCAGCACGGTTTCCTTAAAAGGAAGTCGTGTCTAACAAACCTATCATCTTTCCCAAACGAGGTCACCATGAGGCTAGATAAAGGCCAACAAGTTGAGGTTTTTTACTTGGACTTTTGCAAGGCTTCTGATTCGGTGAACCACAGATTGCTTGCAACCAAACTTATTTATATAAGTATCGATGGTCTTCTGAAGAAATGCATAATAGGCTTCTTAAGCAATAGATACTTTCGTGACAGGATAGGCAGTATCTATTCGTCAAAAGTAAAAGTTGTTAGTGGAGTCCCACGGGGTTCCGTACTCGGACCACTACTTTTCCTTATTTTCATCGATGATTTGGCAGCGTCTCTTTAGTCTCCCTGCTATATTTTTTTGGATGATGTCAAGTTTATCGGATTGCTAGATGAACAGGATCTTCTTGCGGATATAGAAAAGGTCATCAAGTGGTCTGCTACATGTGATCTACCAGTAAATTTCACTAAAAGCTATCTCATGTCTAAAGTCATTAGGAAGCTAGAGGTTGCCTGACCAGATGGTATACTTGAGATAAATGGAGTGCCGAAACTTCGTGACTTAGGTATAGAGGTTTCAGCGATCAGGTCCAATGTTCGTAAGTTTTTCTTTAGTTGAAGTGTAGTAAATTACTGGAATCGTCTTCCTAAAGATGTTGTTTGTTCTTTTTCGGTAGGGGTTTCAAGAATGGACTCGACTCTGTGTAGCCGTCATTATTTCCTGGTTTTTATCCGCAAGTGATTAGTTGGTATGATCCTCATGTTGTCTTTGGAACGCACTAATGTTTCTTCTCACCTATTGGTGAGGGGAGGTTTTCCGTTGGCATTCAATGTAACTCTCATCCCAAAGATATATATATATATATATATATATATATATAGATAGATCATACTATATATATATATATAGAATAGTAGGGCCTAAGACGCTACCTTGAATCACCCCACTGGGAATATGTAGACTGCGTGATCTACGGCCAATAACTTCAACAGAGTAAGTGCGATCATTAAGAAAAGAAGTTAACCGGGAAAGAAGATTACCACCGATGCCATATGATTTAAGTTTCGATAATAATATCTTATGAGGAACAGTTTCAAATGCTTTAGTTATGTCTAGGAAGACAACTACAACTGCTGAACCTTCCTCAATCGATGTAGTAATATAGTCAAGGTATTCAAGCTGACATGTAATGCACGATCTTTTATTTTGGAAGCCATTTTAAGCTCTAGAGAAGACACTTGGAGATAAGTGATTTAAGATAGCTTTTTTTATTATTTTTTCAAGTAATCTAGATAGTATTGCTGTGTGGTTAATTGGGCGATAATTTGATACTGTGTGCTTCGAGCCAGATTTATGTCTGGGTGTAACGACAGAGTGTTTCCATTCTAAAGGGAAGATTCCAAATTCGATTAGAGTGTTAAATAAGTTCAGTAGAAGAAGTTTGAAATCGTCACCACACATTCTGCAAATAGCGGGTGGAATGCCTGTTATATCTGGCTTGAGACTGAACGTAGTTTGCTTGCAGACTTCATTAATGTCATTCAGACTTATGCATATAGTGTTTAATACACTAGGTGACCGAAATGTTCTAATCATACCTTTAAAGATGGAAGTATTGTAAGTAGTATTAAAATATTTAAGAAATTCTTCGCAGATTGTAATAGGGTCTTTTAAATAATAATGATAATATATTCTTGGTAAACCAAGGCATGCAAAACATGATCATGTTATCAATGTGTACAGAATAAATGAATTGTAAAAATGACCTTACCAAGCGGAATTCCTGAATATTTTTCCATTTAATAAAGGATGGTAAATTTACAATGGTAAGAAAGTTGATTTTTTTCGCGCAATGTAATTCAGTAATGAAGAGTCATCTAGATTGCATCAAAATAAGCAAATATAGACTATCCGATAGATTCTGGAATAGGAATTGAAAAAAGAAAAGAAAAGAAAAGAAAATAAAAGAAATGGTGCGCATGAAGATTTAATTGACACAGTAAAAATAAATTTATGAAACAGAAAAGTTGTTTTATAAATATATAAATTGACTTCTTCGGAATGTTGGTGGATGTGATGGATGAAAAGTATATAAAAAACCGAAGTTGAATTGAAAAAAAAACATTAGAAAATGGAGGGGATAAGGAGAGATTGTGGTTTAAATTGCATGAGGTTTGGGCCGGTTGTACGATCCAGGAAAGTCGAAGAATTGTCGAATAAGGGAAACCAAAACTGTTCTCCAGTAGTGCTTTTGGTTCATATAGAAGAATCAGTCGTATGCAGAAGGAGCAAGGGCCAGTATCGGAGTTGGTTTGGGAGTCGGAGACACTGAAACACAATTAAAGATATTCTCTTCACCATCATGGTGAGAGGTTATCAAAGAGAAATAGTAAATCGATTGTAAACGATAAAAATGATCAAAAAACAGTATTTTTGCATTTTTGACGTTTTTTCTTCTTTTTTCAATAAACACATTATGGTAAACCATATTGTCATACATACCATATTTTCATACATACATACAAATAAACGTATTTCAAGGTCGCGCTTAGTTTAAAAACGGTACGTGATTGCCAAATATTTCATAATTACGAAAACGTCTATTTTATATCTCTCACTCTTTTGATTATTATTATATTTATACTATTTGAAATATGTATACTAAAACACCTATCTCGAAAAGAATTGATTTACGTAAAATCCCCAAGACCAACAAATGCTCCGTATACTTAGATCAGAACACTTCCGTTATTTTGAATAAATTACGGAAGTTAGAATCCGAATTGAATGAAATTCGAAAAAACAACTCTTTTGTTACACAGGTTTGCAAGACATTACAACCATTGACTATCCTCTTGGATGATAATTCAAATATCGACAAAAATATACTTTAACGAACTAATAAGTTCGTTGAATCAATTGTTACTGAAATTTGTCAAAGAGACTTAGGATCTAAAAATGTTATCCTGTGTAATATAGACGATAGATATCCTTTACAAGATTTAAAAACTACTATCTGCTCATCTTATGGTTTCCCATTTGACTGCGCTTCGCTAAAACGCTTGAGAAAATTTAAGCCTTCGAGGTCTCGCCCAATCCTAGTAGAACTTAGCGACAAATGCCTAGCATCACACATTTTAGCCCATAAGGATGTTTTAAAATCGATTCCAAAATTTAAAAATGTATTTTTTAAACCCGATCTAACGCCAATGCAACGGAGAACTAGGTTCCATAAGCGTACCGTTACTACTCCATATTCCACCGAATCTTCCAACAATGGAAAAGAAATGATGAAAATGGATGAGGTGCCACAAGAGTTGAATGCGCCTCCAACTTCACCTCCTTCTGTGAATAATTCAAGACAACCTATTATATCACCTAAAATTCCAACTAAAATATAAGCAAATAACGGCTAAGGATATGGTCATATGGTAAAAATGAATATAATACGCACGGTTACGATGAAGATGTGTAGCAACGTGACGAGACATGCCTAGACCCTAGGTAACCTGACACTACAGCAGCGTTATAAATGAATAATCATAAAAATTAATGTTTTAGATGCTTCGATTTTTTTATCTAGAGAAATGTGTTTATGATAAAAACCTGAATTGAAACAATAAGGATAACTATGTTTAAACCAAAAGGTGGGTGGAATAATTCTAGTGAAGTGAAGTGAAGTGAAAGCACAAGCCTGATCCAGGCAAAGTGCCGCACAGACATAGACTGCACATGGGCTAAGATACTGTCAGGTTGCCCAGGCCTAGACAGATATAATAGAGATACAATAAGTATAGATACATATACTACGACTCCCAGGTTTTGATGCAACATACATAGACCTTAGGTAACCTGACACTTAATAATACCATGTATTTTGTACATTGTTAACTGTTCTATGCGTGTGCTAATGTACAAAATACTTACAATTGGTTCAATAACCAGGAATAACATGACAAAATATATTGTCTATAGAGGTGATTATTTTGATAATTTCGCATAGCGATGGAGCAGTAAGAGATTCTACGATTGCTTTAAATTTACCTGTAGAAGTGCACATACGAAAATGGAGTGGAAGAGAATTCCAAAGATGTGCATACCTAATTAAAAAGAAGTTTTGTCGAACTTTAGTGCGAGTAAGGGGAATATGTAATAGCCTCATTCGGTTACATCGTACATAACGATTACAATCTTGGAAGCGCATTGTGGACCTAATCTTAACTTGGTGCTCTGTGATGATTCAGAATTAAAAAA
>JACCGJ010019802.1:0-10418 GCA_013407085.1 Atriophallophorus winterbourni
TTGTAAAATGACCTTTTCAAGCGGAATTTTTAAACATTTTTCCGTTTAATAAAGGATGGTAAATTTACAAGGGTAAGAAAGTTAATTTTTTTCGCGCAATGTCACACAGAAATAAAGTTTCATCTAGATTGCATCGAAATAATCAAACGAAGAGGATGCAATTAATTCTGGAGCAGAGATTGAAAAAAAAGAAAATAACATAAAAAGTTATGAATGAAATGGTGCGTTTGAAGATATAAATGTCACAGTGAAAATAAATTTTCGAAATAAAGAAAGTTCCTTCATATATATATATATATATATATATATATATATATAAATTGACTTCTTCGGAATGTTGGTGGGTGTGATTGAAGAAAAGCACATAAAAATCCGAAGTTAAATTGAAAAAATTAGAAAAAGGAGGGGATAAGGAGAGATTGTGGTTTAAAATTGCATGAGGTTTGGGCAGGTTGTACGATCCAGGAAAGTCGAAGAATTGTCTAATAAGGGAAGTCAAAACTGTTTGCCAGTATGGATTTCAGTTCATGTAGAAGAATCAGTCTTACGCGGAAGAAGCAAGGACCAGTATCGGAGTTGGTTTCGGAGTCGGAGGTACTGGAACACAATTAAAAGTATTCTCTTCACCATCATGGTTAGAGGTTATCATTGTAAAATAGTACATTTATTATAAACGATAAAAAAATCACAAAAACAATATTTTTGGCATTTGTAGCGTTTTTTGTTTTTTATAATAAATACGTTATGGCAAAGCATGTTTTTATGCATAAGTGGGTTCAATGTGAGCAGATTACGGTTGAGGATATGGTAATATGGTAAAAATGATCATAAGACGCACGGTTACGATGAAGTTTTGTAACAACATATCTAAGGTCCGGCAACCTGACACTTGAATGGCCAGTTATCCAGAGAATACTATAAGACCTCATGATATACTAATATGGTGAGAGGTTATCATTGTAAAATAGTACATTCATTATAAACGATAAAAAAGATCACAAAAAACAATATTTTTGGCATTTTAGCGTTTTTTTCTTTGTTTTTATAATAAATACGTTATGGCAAAGCATGTTTTTATGCATAAATGGGTTTAATGTAAGCAGATTACGGTTGAGGATATGGTAATATGGTAAAAATGATCATAAGACGCACGGTTACGATGAAGTTTTGTAACAACATATCTAAGGTCCGGCAACCTGACACTTGAATGGCCAGTTATCCAGAGAATACTATAAGACCTCATGATATACTAATATGTGGAGAAAGATGTGGAATTAGAAACCTGGGATCCCATGAGAGTATAGAATATCTAGAGAAGAGTTTATCTTAAGGATTTGGGATAGTGAGTGAACAGTAAGGGTTTCTACAAGAGTTTTAAATTTCCCTGTAGATGTGCACATACGGAAATGAAGAGGAAGGGAATTCCAAAATTGCGCATATCTAACTAAGAAGAAATTACGTCTAACTTTAGTGCGAGACATAGGGATATTCAACAGCCTTGTTCGATTGCGCAGATCATATCGGATATAATCGTGAAAGCGCATGCCATACTGGAGCTTAATTCGTTGCTGGGTAATGATTCGAAAGAAAAGAAGCAGATTCAGACGAATTCTGCGTAGCCATAGTGGTTCGACATTCAGCAAACTACACCTTTCAAGATAAGGCAAGGGGTTTGAATAGCCCAAAGTTATTTTGCTGAATGTACGTTGAAGTCTCTCTAAGAGAAAACAATCACGCCTACCCATGTGAGAATAGATGATATTACAATAATCGAGAATTGGTAGGACCTTCATCTTATATAATGCTATTTTACTCTCGCGTAGGAGGAATTTATGGTTAATTAGACTAAAGTTTTGTCTTGCTCTCGCAATGAGGTGTCTAGCTTGTTCAATAAAGTTGAGAGAAGAGGAGTATTTAAATCCAAGGTCCCTTATTTCTACAGAAGGTGTGATGGTTGAGCCATTTATCGTGAGTGTGTTAGAAGGGATTGAACAACGTAATCCCATATATTGTGTCTTAGAAGCAGAAAATTCTAATCCCCATTGTGACCACCCAGCTAGATAGAGAGGCAAGATCACGGTTAAGGGATATCAGAGCCTGTGACACTTCGCCAGGAGGAGATGTTATGACGACTTTTATGTCATCCGCGAAGATAAATAGCTTAGAGTGATCTACAACATTTTGTAGATCATTAACATAGATAAGAAAAAGAAGTGGACTTAGAACGCTGCCTTGAATTACGCCACTTGGAATCGGCTGATTAGTTGAGGTAACACCATTAACGTGAACCGAAAAGGTGCGGTCAGATAGAAAAGAACGGAACCAGCTCAATAAAGGCCCATGGATACCTAAACATGATAACTTCAAAAGGAGTAGCGTATGAGGAACCCGATCGAAAGCTTTGCTTATGTCCTAGAATACAAACATCACTGCTAGTCCTTGTTCAAGGATAGCCGTTATGAGATCTAAGTATTCTAACTGGCAGGTTACACAAGACTTTTGGCTAAGAAATCCATGTTGGACTGGAGAGAACGCATCTGGACCAAGGTAGCCCAACAAAGAATTTTTGACTAACCTTTCAAATAACCTAGACAGAATAGGAGTATGATTAATAGGGCGATAATTCGTAACCAGGTTCGAATTACCAGATTTTAAACGTGGGATAATAACAGAGTGTTTCCAATGAGTTGGAAAAATTCCACATTTGAGAGAAATATTGAAAAGATTTAATAAAAGTAAAGTAAAGTCTTCATTATCGTTGGTATACAAACCTCAATTATATCGGAACGCACCGGTACAATGGAGACAAAGCTCCAGCAAGAATAGATTCAATGAAAATGACGACCTGACGCACAAAAACTAAAAATAGTTAATTTACCAATGTTGTCGTCTAAATTTCTGTATCTAACAACAAATGACACACAAATTGGTGTCCAAATTGAAACAATAAAATGAGCTCAAATACCACGTGCAAAAATATGCGGAATTTAATGGCAGCCAAGAAAAATCAATTAGTTCAACAAAACAAAAAATGCGTACAAGTGGATCGAACAGTATCAAAAATGTATACACAAATAGGTAAAACCGTGAAGAAATAAGAAAAAAATCAATTTGTTTAAATAGAAAAATAAGAAGGAATTTTACACAAATTTTTTGTCATTTACACCGCCCGCCAAATTCCTTCTAGAGCTAACTTCTGAATGAACAAACTGATTGGTTCCACCTTCCTAACTACCCGACCCTGAATAAAGCAGAATGGCAATGACTCTATTTAGTGGCGAGTCCCACACGCCACGTCGCATCGCCATCATTGGACACATGTGGCTTTTTATAGGGAAATAGTTTGCCGGACTAAGACCCACCACGTCCTCAGGTTCTGCCGTTCTCCCTTTAGGAAGTTTGAGCTAGCCCTATCTGCGCCGCCACGCCAGACTCCGAGCATTCCTCTTCTTGTGCTCCTTCCAGCAGACAAATTTTCCGTATATCACGTGTTACCAGACCATTTTTTGAGCGAACAACAACAGTCCTGACCAGATCATCTTTGCTCACATGAACATCTACAACAATACCAAGTGGCCAAGCACGCTTCGAAGTTTCAACACTGCTCAATAATACCACATCCGCAACACGAAAATTGCGTTTGCGATTGATCCATTTCTGTCTTGTCTGTAGTAGTGGTAGGTACTCAGATTTTCAGCGTTTCCAGAATACGTTTGTCAGGTGCAGCGATTGTTTCCAATTCCTCTTATAAGTGTCAACAAATCTTTCTTCAGAATTCATTCCATCATTTGAGCGATTCAGCAACAAATCGTTAGGACACAAAGAACAAGAGTCAATATCCTCTGAAGACAAAGGAACAAGCAGTCTGTTGTTCAGAATTCGCTCAGCTTCAATTCGAGCGGTTTGCAGCGTCTCGTCCGATGGTGTTTGTTCTGTGCATGATGCATTTAATGCACGACTAATTGATTTTATCAGCCGCTCCCAAACATATCCCCTATGATTAGAGTACGGAGGATTAAAGCACCACTCAATACTATGTGAAACTTGTTTTTCCGGTAAACCGTCACTGTTCAATCCATTTAGCCGTATACGTAGCACTCGTTCAGCGCCAACAAGGTTGGACCCATTATCCGAATAAATAATCTGAGGTTTTCTCCGACGTCCAATGAAACGAAAGAGCGCCATCAAAAACGAATCCGTATCCATAGAATGGGCTACTTCTATGTGGACTGCGCGTGACTGTAAACAAGTAAATAGGCATCCGTATCGTTTTTCTACAGATTGACCTCGCCTAACTTCAAACGGTCCAAAATAATCCAGACCCACTTTAGCGAACGGGTAAGAACCTGTGGTCACACGGACTGGAGTAAGATCAGACATCAGTTGAGTTGCCGGTCTGGCATCTAACCGTTTACAGGTTAAGCATTTCGCGAGTGCTCGCTTCACGCATGATAGCCCACTGATCGGCCAAAATTTCCTGCGCAGGACGCTGAGGGTATGCGCTGGCCCAGAATGTCCTTCGAGCAGATGAACATCAAAAATCAATAGGTCAGTAACATTATGCCTTTTAGGAATTATAATGGGATGAATGCTTTCATCTGCAAGATCAGAATGCCTCAATCGACCACCAACTTTCCAAATACCTTGATCAATAAATGGGCGTAACTTCTTAAATGATGACAAATTGAACTCGCAGGGCTCACTTAGAGCCTTATCACCAAATACATTCCGCTGCGTCAATCGAATAATTTCTACTTCGGCATTTCGGAATTCGTATACTCCGATCTTGCCTACCGATAAAGATCCATTGGAACCATGACCAAACATGATAATAACATAACGCTTGAAACGGATCAGCCATGCAATCGAGCGTACAAGCCGTTTCCAACTAGAGAATCGACGAAGAATGACGTCTATTCCACACTCTGACTCAACCGAAGTAATGTTACAATTGGCACGCTTGAATTCAATTCGTTCGCTGCACTGTGGATCAACTACTTCAGGCCACATATCAATTGTTTGTTTCAGGAAGTCGGGGCCGTTCAACCAAAATTCCAATCGAGACAATTCCATAACACCTCTGGAGGTCAAATCAGCCGGATTAAATCGTGTACCAACATGCCTCCACTGGCAAGGTATCGTGTGTTCATGTATGAAGGTCAAACGACTCGCTACGAACGTTGCGAAACGACTCGTTCGATTGGTAATATAATACAAAACGGTCATCGAATCAGTCCAAAAGAAAACGTTTTTGACAAGTTCGCCAAAGGCGGATTTCAGAATCAGATATACACGTACCGCAAGTGCAGCTGCGGCTAATTCCAACCTAGGAATCGATACCGCTTTCAATGGATTCACTCGAGATTTTGAAAATAATAGACGAACCGGTGACATGACCGAATCATTATACAAACGTCCATATGCAACAGCGCCATGGGCAGATTCCGAAGCATCGCTGAAAACGTGAAGACTCAAGGACGACATACTCTCATTCATTTCGCTAATGCGTCTTGGAATACGTAACTCCTTGATTGCATGCATGCTACTGATCCACTTATCACGCATTAGTTGAAGATCATCACACATCGTCTCGTCCCAACCCAAAGGTTTTCTGCAACAATTTTGTAGTGAAACCTTCCCAGGAAAAATCCAAGGACTCATGAGGCCAAGTGGGTCATACAACCCACTTACAACTGACAACAAACTTCGTTTCGTCGTTGGGCGTTTTGACAGATTCAGATCAAACGCGAATTCGTCAGTGTCTGCATCCCATTTAACACCCAGCATTCTTTCGGTCGGAAGCTTATCTTGGCTAATAACTCGAACATTAGGTGCGCGTTCGTCCTCCGGCACATCTTCAAGTAAATTACGATCATTGGAAATCCATTTTGTCAAACGGAACCCTCCCATTCGTAACAATGCAGACAACTGCTTCACCAAGAATTTTGCTTCGAGTTCAGTAGGCACTGAGATCAAACAGTCATCCACGTAAAAATTTCTTGAAACATAGTCTCCGATTTTTTTCTTTTCAATAATCCCGAGGGCTCGGCGTGCGTTATTTACACTTTGCCTCCTGTAGAACCCGAGAGGGCACATCAACCAATCAGGTGATGCGTGCGTGTGTTCGAAGTGATTTACTACAGAAACCCGAGAAGTTAAGGGTAGACATTACGTGCGGCGTATGTATTTCTGCCAGCCAATTAGAATTGTCAGTCGTACGAGTAAAGTTTGAGTGTTATCAGGCGGGAAGGTTTTCCTCGTTTCATGAATAAATGAAATTTTTTAGTTTTTTTTTTAAAAACACGTTAAACATATAAGATTGACAGGCATACAGTAGATTCCCAATGTGAAACAAACAAGCTATCGCATAGATAGCAATTTTTCTAGATGACCTGAAGAGATAGTAAACAACCAAGCTTCTTTTCCAGAGCTTAGAACATATTCAAGATTCACGATTCAAGAATTTATGGTCACAAAAAGCACATAGCTTCACAATTACCATATCATAGTAAATATGCGTTCAATAAGAGGTATAAAAAATCAATTATACGATGTCACGATGTCAAGTAATATGCTTACCCTGAGTCAAAACATGGGCATCGTCAAATCGTTATGTAACAAATAATTGTCCAAGGTTCGAGTGAATGTTTGGATACAGGGAGAGGTGATAATTGCTTCGGGAAGGGCATTCCACAGGAAACAGACACGTACCGAATAGAAATATCGGCAACAATTAGTACGGGAATGGGGAATTTGTAGTGCCGCTGAGTGGCTACGTGTAATTCCTGATTCACGGTATTTGAACAAATGTTTAAGTGGATGATCTGAAGTATTCAATATCTTGTAAGTAATGATAACGTCACTTCGAAGTCTACGTTGAAAGGGAGTGGGGAGCTTTAGCTTTTTCAACCTTTCCTCGTATGTAAGGTCTCGAAAACCACGCACGAGTTTAGTTGCACGATGATATATCCTGTCAAGCAAGAATATATCTTTTTTGATGAAGCATCAAGTGAAGCTACAACCATTAACACGCCTTTTGGATTGTATCGTTATAAGTTTCTTCCGTTTGGCTTATCTGTTTCACCAGCTGTATTTCAATATGTGATGAACAATATTGTTGATGGCCTCCCTGGTGTCGAAGTCTATCAAGACGATATTGTTATTCATGCACCAGATAATCGTGTTTACGATCAACGTTTATTAGCTTTACTCTCTCGTTTCAAACATTATAACGTTAAATAAAATCCGGATAAATGCATCATTTCTGTTGATGAGATTGCTTGTCTCGGATACTGTGTATCGTCTAATGGACTCCGTCCAGACCAGAATCGTCTTAAACCTCTGGTGGAAATGAAATCGCCAAATTCTTTTAGTGAACTTCCATCGGTAATGGGAGTGCTACAATATTATTCTAAATTCATCCCAAATTTTGCAACAGTTGCTAATTCATTGTTCACATTAATGAATGCTACTACGTTCAAGTGAACTTCCGAACATGGAAAGACACTTCCAGTGCTGCACTTAAGCCGATTACACCAAATTTGCGTTCTGTTTTAATCACGGATGCTTCCCCTCGTGGAATTGGTGCTGTTTTAGAGCAAAATGGCAATCCGGTATGATGTATTTCACCTCGACTAAGTAAAGCAGAATAAAGTTATGCTCAGACTCATCGAGAAGCGCTTGGTCATGAATTCACTATAGTAACTGATCATGAAGCACTGAAATTTATTTACAATCCGATATCTTCATTTACAAAATCTGCTGCAGCAATGGTTTAGGGATGGAGCATGGCACTTGGTGCATATAATTACACTTGTAGGTTCCAAAGTAGTGTGAAATTCTTCTTTCCCTTCGACATTCCTTTTATTTTGAACTTAGTTACAAAACTTGAATTTTGTGAAATAGATTTTGCTTGTGTTTTATTTTCCTACAGTATTTTGATATAAAACATTTCTTTTTGTAATTATTTTATTGGAAATCTTCTGTTCACATATTTGGTGAAGCTTTTGTTTTAATTCATTGTTGAGGCCATTGTCGGTCATTGTTGCGGAATTTGGTTGCCATTTTGGGCACTTGTATTTGGCTTGTATTTTGACACCACTTTTGGGTGTCTTGTCTTTGATAGACATTTTGGACGACAATTTTGGTAATTCCTTTCATTTTATTTATATCTCAGGTCGTCATTGATATAATTGATTCTGGAGTATTTTGGCTCCACTGTTTGCTGTACGTTCCTATACAGTTGAGGTTTGTATAATTATTGTTGTTGTAATTCTTGCTAATTACAGTACCGTATAACATCCGAATTGTGGTTTTGAATTTGTCGAACTAAGAAACGGGTGGAATACGCGTTACTCACGTCACAGACGATACAGTACTCAACTTCGGTTCGTCGAAGCAGTATTCAATTTTGGAATTTGATTTGTACCGTACTTTCTCAACTGGAGAAATTACTGTGGTCAATTTGGATCGTTTCAATTGGATTTGTGTCACAACTTGATTTGACTGTTGCAGTATTTGTCTCAATCGGAGAAATTGTTTCATTGCAATCGAAGCAGTATTGAACTTGGTCGACGCTCAGCTACGTCGTCAGAATTGGTGAACGAACCTGATCTATCAACAGGGTGTATCTGTGCGGATTGGAACGTTGAAGCTCGATCCATTTCACAAGATTTTTGCTGAACAATCGGTGACGTTCATTTAATTTGTGTTTTAAAGTCAATATTGTACATTTATGATGCCTGAACGTGTAGCAAGTTTAGTGCGTGTTTCGGTTAGGTCCCTAGAAGATAGTCGCAATAGTGAGGTCGATTTTGAATCTCCATCTGTTGGTAGACATGGTCTTGACTGTAACTGTGCACCTTCCAAACGGGCACTTGAGTTGGAGCAAGATTTAGCGATTGCTAATGCTACAATCTTGAAATTAACTCATGGTACATGTCATAAACGAGCTTCAGACCTAGCTTGTACTGTGGCCCACTCAGTTTTAGATGAGTTATTGGAAGAGGCCCGACGATTGATTGGCCAGGCAGAAGGCTTTGCGATTCTTGCTTCGTCGATGCATAAATGTCAGGTTGCCCTCACTCTATTGGAGTGCCAGGCGGTTTTGAATGCAAGTGACACTTTGGAGTACATTGTGCATATATTACCGGCTGTGTTCCAGCAACAGTGGACTGATCTGAAGAATGCTGTATACTTCGAGGGATTAGAAATTACTTTTCAGCAACTCACAGACTTTGTGACACGTCGAGCTCTTATTGATTGGAGTCGATTTGGTCAGTTGTGTAAATGTTGCCAAAAGGATTTCATAGCAAGGCATGTTAGCATCGATGTTTGTCAAGAAAAAGTTTTTATTGATGTAAAGTTGAAGGATCTTGATGTTTGTGATGTCGGTTGTGCTCACGAAGCTGAGTTACCTGACACTGAATTAGCTCAGTCGGAATTTGTGACTGAATTTCCTGACACTAATTCGGATCAGATGGAGACTAAGCCTGGTTCACCTGACACCTATTCAGCTCCAATGAATAGTAAGCCTGGTTCAGATGACACTGAGTCAACCGAAAGGGTGGTGACAGATGGTAGTCATGACTATCCATATGATTGGAGTGAAGTGTTCCGTTGTGAACCTGATGTGTTATTTGTGTTTCGATCTCATGATACACTGATAATAATTTGCACATTAGATTTGTTTAATTGGCGCGAGATGTCGCTGTTTGAGGATGAAATACACAAGGCTCGTTTGGGCGGGGTTGCATGCATAAGCTACTTGTAGGGGACGGTGGCAGAACCGGAGGACGTGGTGGGTCTTAGTCTGGCAAACTATTTCCCTATAAAAAGCCACATGTGTCCAATGATGGCAATGCGACGTGGCGTGTGTGACTCGCCACTAAATAAAGTCATTTGCTGCACGGAATTCGTTATGGTATTCGTTGTACAGTTAAGCCCTAGAAAGAATTTGGTCGGAGGTGTAAGGTTCAAAGTAGTTTGAAATTCTTCTTTCTCTTCGACATTCCTTTCATTTTGAACTTAGTTACAAAACTTGAATTTTGTGAAATAGATTTTGCTTGTGTTTTATTTTCCTACAGTATTTTGATATAAAACATTTCTTTTTGTAATTATTTTATTGGTAATCTTCTGTTCACATATTTGGTGAAGCTTTTGTTTTAATTCATTGTTGAGGCCATTGTCGGTCATTGTTGCGGAATTTGGTTGCCATTTTGGGCACTTGTATTTGGCTTGTATTTTGACACCACTTTTGGGTGTCTTGTCTTTGATAGACATTTTGGACGGCAATTTTGGTCGTCATTGAACTTGTTTGCATTGATATAATTGATTCTGGAGTATTTTGACTCCACTGTTTGCTGTACGTTCCTATACAGTTGAGGTTTGTATAATAATTGTTGTTGTAATTGTTGCTA
>JACCGJ010019804.1:0-61857 GCA_013407085.1 Atriophallophorus winterbourni
ATCCACTGTGCTGAAGACACGGTAATGAGAGATTTTATCAATTAAATCATCAATGCGAGGCAAAGGATAGGCATCCAAGTATGTGAAGCGATTTATGGTTTGGCTGTAGTCAACAACCATGCGTTTTTTATGGCGTTCGTTAGTTGTGATCAAAACCTGTGCTCGCCAGGGTGACTGAGATGGTTCAATTATGCCATCTTTCAGCAACTTGTTAACTTCAGTCTGGATGAATAGTTCGTCACTGTGACTATGTCGCCTCGATTTAGAGGATATTGGCCGACATGATGGGTCGAGATGAACAAAAAGTGGAATCGGTGGTAAAGTGGCAACAGAGAGGCCACACAGGGAAAAAGGGGGTTGAATCCCCTCGAAAGGAATTTCTACCATCTGATGCCGTTGAAGGAAATCATGACCTAATAATACGTCAGCACAAAGGTCAGGAAGAATAGATAGTTTAACATTATCATAAGAATTGTTTTTATGGATAATGGAAACGAAACAGTGACCTTTGGTACTACTTGTCATTGATGTAGAAGCCAGAACGATTTGATTTTTAGACTCTAGTACCGGCCATTTATGTTCACGTATGATTTCTTCAGAGACATAACTTTCAGAACTTCCGGTGTCAACCAGGGCATGGAGCGTTATACCATTGACACGGATTTCAGTAATTGCTTTCTTTAAACTGGTTGGCACGGCAGCTGTGGCAATGGCTGATGCAAGAAATGCGCAAGCAGGAGCATTATGTTTGACAAAGTTTGTAGAACGACAAACTTTGATGAAATGTCCTTTCTTGCCACATGATTTACAAATGGCTTCTCTAGCAGGGCATTTGTGACGTGGATGTCGATCATATCCACAGAAGAAGCAATTATCTGGTTGCATTGAGTGAGCAGTTGCCAAGGTTGTATCCGACTTAGAGGTATCGAGGTCTATGGTTTCCTTGGGAGATGCTTTGCAAGTAATGGCAGGAGCTGACGATGCATATGAATTAGACTGTTGCTGAGCCAAGTCCAACGACTTTGCTTGATCGAAAGCTGTCTGTAGATCGAGACATTTATGTTCCAGCAAACGTTGCCTGATAGGATTTGATAGCAATCCAGAAATAAACGCATCACGCGTTGCATCATTTTGGTTTTCAGTTGCGCTCACGGATTTGAAATTACAGTCTTTAGCGAATGTGTGCAATCTTTGAACAAACTGGTCGAGGTTTTCAGTTTGTGCTTGTTTGCAGGTCGCCAAAACATGTCGTGCGAACACTTCGTTTTTTGGTTGCACGTATAGGGACTGAAGAGTGGCTACGGCCGATTCATATGTTGTGCATTGAGATATAAGTTTGTACACAGAAGGCGACAGAAAATGAATCAAAGTTTTGAGTTTGTTTGGTTTGTGCGATTCTATGATTTCAAGAAAATTGCTGAATGTGTAAAACCAATGCTCCCAGGAGTCGGCAGCGTTTGAAGCGTTCGGATCGGCGTCCAAGCGATCAGGTCTGAGTAAACGATCCATTTATAGTTGATTAAATTGTAACGAGATAGAGTGAATGATACTTCCAAACGAATGAGAAGATAACGCCTGATAGAAAGGCTTTAATCAACTATAGATTCGGGCATATAGACTGTAACGAGAAAAGAGAACTGTTAACGGAGTAAAGCAGTACAATATGTTTAAATAACTTTGTTGTGTTTATATCAATTTAAGGAAAGGTCTGGAAATACTACGACACTCGACGACTACTCTCCTTTCATCGAGCCGTAATGTCACTTCATCAAGAAAGCTCAGTAGATTGGTTAGGCAGGACCTTCCTTTCCAGAATCCGTGCTGGGCATCGGATAGTAAGGAATTGGCTAGCAAATGCTTACATTTCTGGTGCCGAATGATTTTTCCAAGCACTTTCAAAGAATGCTAGTCAGGCTTACTGGCCTATAGTTGCGTACATCCGAACTGGGATCCTTTTTGTATATGGCTATTACCGCCGCTCGTTTCCAATCATCTGGTAGTATACACTGGAGTAAGGTAGATGCAAAACGATTGCTGATTGCAAGACTAATTATATTCGCGAGCGGTTGAAGAATAGCCGGATGTTTACCGTAGGTGCCAGCCAACTTAGTTTTATCCAGCTGCGACAGAACTGTGATGACCATTTCCTGATTAACCTCCATAGAGCTAAAGAGGGGTGCTCTGCACTCGTGAGTTTCTAAACGGTTACCTGAATCACGCCAATGAACACTGCAGAGGAATGAATGCAAAGCATCATCTTTTTCCTGTGCAGTCAAAGCCGTGTTACCATCATCCAGCACTAACGTACCTATTTATTCTCTTAATAATCGCTTGGACTGAACATTACCATAAATAGCTTTCAAGTTAATCTTTGCTTTTTGGCAAATCTGGATTCGAAGTCCCTTTTAGCTTTCCTTTGCAGCGCAACAGCTGAATTTTTGGTCTGTATGTACTGCAGTGTAGATATTTGAGTTCCAGAGAATTTGTAAGCCCTTCAGCTACGGTCATTCCATCTAATAGCCTTGGAAATAGACGCGCTCCACCAGGGTGGTTTTCCTCGCGTTCTCACTGGTTGTAGAGGAGCGAAAATTTCATGAAGCTGTAAAAGGTGCCCTCTCATAATATTCCACCTGATTTCTACACTATGTTATAATTCGTCTGGTTCCCAACTTAGATTCCTTGCTTGAGTTTGTAGTTGCACAATGTCCATTCGACTAAAGTTGCGGGACATCTTCACTTAGTGAATAGGGTGCACTAAATTCCAGTGAAGAAGAATTACGGCGTGGTTGCTCTTGCCTAGTGCCGAAAAGTATTTGCTCCCATAAATATCTCTTTCATGAGACGATAGAACCAAATCCAAAGTGAACGGAGTGTGTCCTGAACTAAACCTTGTATGTTCCCTGACATGCTGATAAAAGGCCCCGACATGAAACCAGTCCAGATATTGCGACTCAGCTGACTCTGGCGAAGAAATTTTGGTACACCGGGAGATTGAAGTCTTTAACAATTAGCAATGCGCTGCATTTCCATTTCATTACTTCCAATGTGTCCCTCAGTAATTGATCGTCTAATGGTGAAGCAGCCGAGCTTCTATAAGCACATGCAAGCGCCAGTATCCTCCTAGCGAGAGTAAGAAATACCGATGATATCTTTATCGATGTCTTACTGTGGGGAAGGTTTTCGTTTATCATAATTGCCACCACCCCCTCCCGTAGCACCAATATTCCTATCCTGACGATAGATAGCGTACTCAGTTGATACAAATGACGGTAGATGATAATCTGATTTCAACCATGATTCAGAAATGGCAATTATATTGACCTGGTTTTCTTGTGTAACAAGCTACAGCTCTCCCCACTTAATATGTACACTGCAAGCCGTTTGTGTACAGTACACGGGCATTTCTATGCTGCACACATTTTAATCCACTTTTACTTAGGGTCGGAGCACCCTCGTTGATACTCCGTCTCAACGGCACACTTTGGAAAACAATAAGTCGCGTTGAAAACTCATAATGTTAACACCACTCGTCTGGCAACTGTTTTACCGGATGCCCTACACAGCCTCCGGTCATGTCTGTGCAGACCTTAGAACCACACAACTCATGAACGCATGTTTCAGTATGCTCCACGTACGTGTTCTAGGACTTCTCTAAATTAATAGCTAATTACGGTAGGTTCGACCATCTTGCAGCGTTGTGATCGGTTATCTAAATATCAACCGTTGGTAGAAGAAATGGAACTCATCAAGATGGCAGAACGGAAACTGTATCACTTCGCTGTTTACCCCCAACAATTGGAGAAACGACAACAGACCTCTGTGCTCCTCCTGACTCTGGTACGAAAATCGAACATCTCGTATAAAACATGAAGATCACAACAATGCTTCGTGACCAGCTGTCGCCGACTTCATCGGATGAGGCCATTACTCCTGTTTACCCTGAACTAGTAGAAAAACAGCAACGTGTTCGCCCGTACGGTCTGATAAATCGACGAGTCGAAAATTAGTTTACCTAATTATTATTTCAATTACGCAAGCTGTTTCAAAACGAAGCCGTGATGGATGTCATGATTATTGCTCGCCTTTGCTGTATTCCTTTTATATACACTTACTAAACTTTTCGTATTTACATTATAGCACATGTACTCTCGTTCTAGATAAGTAAAGCATTACTTGTTCTAAACAAACGATTTCTTTTTCAATTCAATTCGGATCTTATTCCACGACGTTGCGGTTTGCACATTACGGGTACAGGTATATCTCTAATCAGCAAAAAACGCCCATGTTGTTACCAGTATCATGAACTCCTAGAATTCATCCCTCACAATTGCTTGTGTCTATGCCATACTCAGTGCAAACTAGCAGGAGGTAGCACTACCGATTGTGACGTTTGACGCTCTGTTTCACTCAGCCCACAGCTTACTAATTTTCAACCTCTCACTGCTGATGACAAATCCGCCCTCAAAAGCAAAAGGGAATCGATAAAATTAGTCTATTAACAAGTAGCACTTGTATGCCACTGTTGGATAAGGCTGGCACGACCAACCTGTTCAATCGCTTGTTCAAGCACATGTTTAATGGGGTTAAACCCATAACCATGAACCAAAATATTCATTTGCATGCATTTCTATCACACGACCAGTTTCATGCTGTTTGCACTCATCGGGTAGGGGCAGTAAGATCAGGATCCGCATGCGGTTGAACGAGTGGAGGAATGGTAAACAAGTAGCGCTTGTATGCCACGGGTGTGTGCTTACTTTACTTTCGTACGACTATCTCTTCCTGGAGGATGAGTCGGCTTTTTGAAGTCTTGGGAATTTGGGTACAGAGCGGCGTCCTCAGCACCACTTGGTGTGCGTGGGATGGAAATGCATGGAAATGAATATTTTGGTTCATGGTTATGGGTTTAACCTTATTAAACATGTGTTTGGATACATGTGATTTAACAGGTTGGTCGTAACAGCCTTATCCAACAGTAGCATACGAGCGCTACTTATTTACCATTCCTCCACTATTTCAATCGCATGCGGATCCTGATCTTACTGTCCCTACCTGATGAGTGCAAACAGCACGAAACCGGATGTGGGGTGTGTGATGGAAATGCATGCAAATGAATATTTTCGTCTATTAACGTTATCAAGTAGCGATCCCAATACTTTGAAATCTATACTTGAACAATTAAAAGGTTGCGCGTCCTGGACCGTCTTGCAGTTAAAGCTTCAAGCTATAGCATGTGATTTTTGTCCAACAAGTGTTCAACACTTACCCAGAACTGAGGCGGCTCACTTCCAAGCCTAACTGTGTGTGATGCCAAACTTGAACTGGTCAGCAGCTTTTTTACCTCGGCAATTTTATCTCTACCGGCGGTTGCGTCAATGACAAGATCTCACGTGTACGCAAATCGGGTGTCACGTTTGTTATCCTTCGCCATTTGTGGCGTCGACGCGATGTTCCACTCCATACTAAAGACCGTGTGTACAACGCATTCATGATATGGCTGGAAACCGATGTCACTGACGCCAGTGTATTATATGTGCTAAAAATTAATCACATGCAGCGAAACTGCATAGACCAGTTGCTTTTTCGCATTTGCTTTTGCAATATTCCGCTTTCCCGCTTTCTTTTTTACGCGTTTGCTTATCTGCATTTCCTGCTTCATAATGCTTGGTACTTTGTTTGGCTCCATCATGATGGTGTTGCTGTTTAGAAAGTGATGCGGCTCACAAGTGCTTGATTCTCTGTCGTCTATCAAGAAGATTACATGAAATACTGCCAAAGAGAAGTTTACTTTGTCAGCCTCTCTATGCCTTCATAATTTTCTCACTAATTAAGCATATTGAGAGGAAAAATTGCCTTTTTAGATTACGTCAACCACGCGACCGTTGTGTTTATGTGCTAATTGATGATATGATGATATATAATAATTTTTGTTGTTCCAGACGAATCCTTTGTGATCCGTATCATTCACTCATGCTACGGGCAGCTTCAATTGTGATAGCGGCGCTGGCTTTCAAAGCACTTTTCATCTTCTCTTAGTGAGTTTGTTCTTCGATATTTTTTAAAACTTTAGCCATTCAACTGACTTTGAGGTACATCGAAACTGGTTAGCAGTAACGCACTCGTTACCCACCGAAAAATGGTACTTTGAGGTAAGCAGTTGGTTATTTGTTAACTTGCTAAGTCCACCTCCAAATGGACACTGGACTATCCTCCTCTTTTTGCGTGGTTTGAATGGTTGCTTTCGCAATTCGCAATATTCATTGATCGTCGGATTTGCGAAATTAGCGCTTCACCATACGTCTCCACAAAAGCCGTGATATTTCAACGTTGTTCTGTTCTTTGTACAGAATTTTTACTAATTTTTTCTCTATGGAGGTTAGTTGTGTATTGATATTTTGCATGTAACATTTAAGGTTATATATTGTACTTTCGAAGGATGGAAGCCATTTGCTGAAACGTCGTTTCAATATGATCATTTCGATGTTCGCATTTAACTTTGGGTTGTTAATTATTGACCGTATCCTTTTACTTGATTGGAGTTTATCATCGAATGTTGTGTGTGGTCGATGCCAACCATGGATGTACATTGCAAGCACAGCGTTTCACGTAACAAAACAGTCTGATTCAGAAGGAGTTTTCTCTCTCAGCGTGCATAGTTATAAGCGTTACACGGTCGATCATAGGCGTTTTTACGCTGTGTGCGTGATCTACTTTTAACAGCCGGAACATGTCATTGCTCTTCCTCAGCTTGAAAATGATACTCTACATTAATCCTCCAAAGTGACCAGCCAAGAACAAGTTCTTTCGGCTTCCTAATGTCAAATTCAAAGGATTTCATGAAATGAACAGCATTCACTTTCCGTCCGTCTCTTGCGTGGATTGTCGGGCTTTCTCGGCCATATATTAGCTCACACACACTATATACCATCATTTTCGTTTTTGCGGTCAGCTTACGGTTGCTCCAGACATGTAAGTTCAATTTATCATCGAATCATCGTAAAGTTATTGGTGGGATGTTTTTGTATGTCGCTAGTTCGTTGGCTTGCATCTGTACAGTTAGGGCCTAGACATACCATTATGGTTACCTAATGCGCAACTTGCAGCTTGGTTGATGAAGTGCACTTTCATGTTTCGTTTCATTGACATCTTCTTTGCATATAGAAGTCATTTGCTTGAGTCATGATTTGATGTACACGGATGGTGATACTATCCACCGTTTCGGTGGATTCCCTTAGAAGGGAATGTTCGTTTTATTGATTGAGGTCTCCAACCCCTACTTGGTGGATGTAAATATTGCAAGCCATGAAGTTAATGCAGTTGATTGTGTGATTTTTCTGTTATAGTTTTGGAGCCAAGTGAATTCTCTAACCAAAACACAAAAATTAAGTGCATTTAAAACCTTTGAAAATTGGTATGTTATGTTGTCTCTATTTTACATATAGATATTCAGCGTTTATCCGTTCATGTCGCTCAGAATCATTCGAGTATTCTTCAAGCTATCTATCACCTATACTGAAACAGATATACATTTTCAATACAACGGATTTTTGTTCGGCGTATTCTTTCTGGCATCATCGTTCCTCGTGGAGGAAAGGTATCTAGCCGCTGCACTGTGTTTCACCGCTCTGCTTTATCTGAAGCACATATTCCTTTACTTGGCACCGGTCTATTTCGTATTCATTTTGTTCAATTATTGTTTAGGTATGTTACATATTCCCATTTCTAAATTTTAATCAAATAGCCTCAACGAAATTGAACTTACTTGGGATAATCACGCGATTTGGTAAAGTTGCTTCTATCGTAGCCCTGGTTACTATTTTTACCTTTCTTCCTTTCCATACGACGGTTAGTTGTGTGTTCTTTAATTGATGTTTCGTTAGGATCAACTGCGTCAGATTTATTCCAGGTTATTTCCATTTGATCGAGGATTGACACACGCTTATTGGGCCCCAAATTTTTGGGCAATTTATAACACCGCTGAGCGAATACTCTATACAATCGGTAAGTTTGCTTGAAAACTTTAACATCATCCTTTGTTGAATGGTCTTCCTCTTATTTTCGAGAGAGATTGCGTCGTTGAGTATCAGGCCTCCTCCAGCTTGTTCCAGTCGAATTCATATACACCGCAATTTGCATGTATTTGTATAAGAGACTTGTGGCCACGTCTTTTCATGGCCAATTGATGTTCGTGTAGTTTCATACCCATTTTCTTTCCGTCTGTCCGACGTAGCGCATTTCAGAATTTCTGTAGCGTATTTTGCTGATAACATTCGTTGTCTTCAGTTTGCGATACTTTGGTTTTAACAATTACTCGCGGAGCATTTTTCTCAGTTTGTGTGAAACATCACCCTTGCTAGAATTTTCGAAATGTGTTTGACGTAAGGTAGGGTAGCTGTTCATATCGTTAAGATATCGTTCTTTGCACCAGGACGAAACAACGTGTTGGTTGACGAAGTTCTTGAGATAACCATTTTTCACAAGTACTCTAAACAACTATTTCTCCTATTTTCTCTGTCGTTGTAGAGTATTGTAGTGTGCTGGAACGCGTTCTGACAACTTCGCATGTATGTTGTAGGGTGCTTGCTGTTGATGTTCACAATTCGATCGGTATACAACCCCTTGCGGTGGACACCGGTTTCCAGTATACTAATCTTTGTTTCCTTGACATCGGTGTCCAGAAACAATGGCTAATTGTTACTCTCGATTACATTTATAAATTGAAAACCGGTGAATATACAGTTGATGAGTCAGTAAACGTCTTCCATCTGCATGGTTTTGATTGTCGCGAAGGTGCTATCTACGTAACGACGTCATTGTTTTCTTACATTAAAAGAAGGCGCAATCGGCGTGAGTCTCTGCATTACCGTTCCAACTTTCGTTATAAAACGGTATAATTTCAAACGAGACCGTAGCTTCATTCTCTTCCATTCTTACAACCTTTATTTTTCGAAGAAACTGCTGAGCAGAATTGACAGTATCCGGCTTTATTGACCGATTTAGCGTCAAATTTCATAGACCTGGCGAGGATTCGTTGTTATTCGTACTATGTTATGGACCTCACGATCAGCGTTATGAAACTACTGGTGTCAACATTAGATCATCAGAAACGGCAAGGCCCAATTTTGGTATTACTATTTCTCAACATTAACACTCCACGCATGAGCTTGCAACGACCATTTTCAATTTAAGAGTGTGATTGAATCAGTGTCTTGACTGTTTGACTAACTTAGTTAAGTATACTTGTACGTCTGAATGTGTTAGATGGACGTAGAGCGATAAATATCCAACGATTTATGGATTGCACCAAAGACTTGTGATCTCATTTAATTATGCTCAACAAAACATTGTACGTATTGGTGTTTTTTTATTCCCCACTGTCACCATCGTATAGATTTTCAAGACGATGAGCTCAATCGCACAAAGTTCTCTTGCTCAGGCCGAACTGTTTTTATTGCCCTCCTCTCGCTCGTTTATTTAAATTTCGTCTGACACTGGCAGATCTTACACACAAAATCATTTCTATTTTCTATTCTTTTCAATCGCCATATCTGTCTAGGACTGGGCAACCTGACAATATCATAGCACACGCGCAGTCTAGGAGTGTGCAGCACTTCGCCTAGATCAGGCTTGTGTACATGCATACAGTCAACATGTCACACCATAAGCTGTGGAATTAGGCCTAATCGAAATTAAAACATCGTTTTAACGAAGCGAGTCGACTCCAACTGGTTTAGACCATACGCATATTAAACACCTCGAACTGTTGACTGAAGTATACATGAATTTAAATTGGATTCGACTGGCTGAAATATCGTGACAATTTTTTCATTTTCTCCTAGGTCGTCACTCTGGCACCGGTTCAGATCTCCACACCAACGTATCGTCAATGACCCGTGGTCTAGTGGGTGCAGTGGATCACGTCATTCTTCCCAGTGTTCGACCCTTACACTGCATCGCCTTCTGCATCTGTGGAATGGTAGTAAGTATCTACTTTTATTTCCAGGTCTCTGTGCTTACTTAATAAATCCTTTTTCGTGGCACAACCCACTCAAAATACCCAGACCTCGAAACTGTACTCTATTTTGTAATCATTTTTAAGTGTATCCCTTTTCGATGAATTTAGAAAAGCGTCTTCCAATCCCATGTATTAAAGATCTGAACGGGTTGTGTATACGCCCTCATTTGTCTTCCCATATATAATTTTGCGTTTTCTGTTCATCAACCAGCTTAGTTCTGAAATTTGGTAGTAAATGTGGAATAACAATGTCTGAAAATTGTTAGTTGGTCATGTTGGTCCCCAATTGTATCTCTAAATCTGAACGACAATCAAATGATTACTTATATCAAATCGTTTTACCCGTATCACCTTTCGTTGCAGCCACATCTCGTCCGATGTGCCTGGAAGAGCGCGGCCTTTCGTTCCACGACTGCTGAATATCGCTTTGTCATTTTCATGGAAACCACAGTGGCTGCCGCTTGGTCTTGCTTTGTTTTCGGGTGGCATGTGCACGAGAAAGCGATCCTGATGGTGCTGCTTCCATTAAAGTATGTCGTGCTGTATGAATCTTTGACTGCTGATGTTAGGTCTTGTTACACATTGTACAACCAAGTTCGCATGCAAATGTCGTTGCTCACAATGACGGGTAACCGAAAGCGCTCAAGTTTTGGTGCCTACATATCTGTCTAATCCCTGTAGCGTACATCATCCTAGCGTAAATGTAGTCCAGGGGACTTGAATAAAATTTACCACATTCTAGTATTATCCTCACGGATGTGAAATCCTACAGTACTTCTGTTCTGTGCGGCTAATACCGTGCTAAATTGATTGGCCACCGGCAGTGAGCTGCATGCTGAATTTACGCTGGAGTATCACTACCATTTCCTGTTCTTTTTCTTCCTCGTATCTGTCCAGGCCTGGGCAACCTGACAGTATCTTAGCCCACGTGCAGTCTCTGGCTGTGCGGCACTTTGCCTGGATCAGGCTTGTGCTTTCATACCATACCACATACAGTGGAACCCGGGTACAACGAATCGCTGGGGAGAGAGTAAAATGTTCGTTATAAGCGGAGTTCGTTGTAAGTAAACCGCATTGTCAGACATGTAATTTTACCGCCGTTTTTCTGTACACGTGTAAACAAGTGAAGAATGTCTAACCTTTGTGTCTTTCTGCATGCGTGTAATCCATTTGATGATTAGATGATGCCACAGCACACAGATCACAGATCCAAGTTCATGTTATTAATAGTAAATTTATTATAAAACGAAGTAGTAAAATCATCTTGCACACACACTGACAGTCCAATCTCACGTTTCCCTGAATTAGCTGGCGATACTCTTTTGTTTAAGTTTTGACTTCACCACTGCCTCGATCTCTCTCTCCACAAATTCAAGTTTTCTTTCGACGTCTCTTCGTTCTATCCTAAAAAATCTTCTACAGAGATCGAGAGCACTCCTGGCATCTTTCACAGACGGAGTGTCTGACTGAGTGATTGCAATTTGTCATGAGTCTGTGATTACCAATCACAGAGAATTCACGTGATTTTCTTGTGCGTGCGTGCGAGTCAGTTAGCACACTGTAGGCAAGGCTGCCTGTGTCTCGCCAAGCTGTGTGTCAGTTCTATTCTTAACGCACTGCAGGCCACTCTTGACGGAGCGTTGTGGGTTAAAGCCAAGACAGAGCGAGTTCGTTGTATGCATGAACTTTATTGAACAAACATAGCTGTCGGGAACATGTACGGTGTTCGTAATAAGCGAGATTCGTAACGAACAGATTCGTTGTACGAATGTTTTAAATAAGCTTGCAAATGAGGAATTTATTTGGGAAATCATGGTGTGTTCGTTCAAAGCGGGAATTCGTTGTAAGCAAGTTCGTTGTACGTGGGTTCCACTGTATTCTTGTATTCAAAATGAACACAACTAATGAAACGCAGAAATTACTGGATACGTTCGAGACCACCAACATTCAATGTGATGTTTGCGGGCAATTCTAGCATAATCTGATTTTGCCTACCCGGAAATTTCGATAAACAACTTAATAGTTGAACGATGATTAACGTGCTTTTGATGGCGCACTACAGTCAATCTGTTTACTGTGTCTCTTTTCAAATGTGTTTGCACTAATCGCACTAGGCATCCGGCTGTCATCGGTACCTGGCCTATTACTGAGCTAAATGCTCAGATAACACACTATTTCACTGTTTACTTTTTTCGTAGATATTCTATTTCATTTGATCACCCTTCGAAGTAGAAATCCCAGTTTTGGATATTAACATTAGTACAATCCTCGAATCAAACACTTGTAGACAGGAGCCTGAAATTGGACGAAGACACCGTCACTTTTTCTGCCCCATACAGTAACGGTAAACCTCAAATACTAGAATGATTGCAGTTTAAGCCAGTTATGGTTCTCGAAGACATACACTACAAGCACCTATTGGTTCGCCAAAATTTAGAATCAATTATTTGGTGCTGCAATTTTTTGAAAACTCATTTTATCGCCGAACATCACGTGATATTCGTGAAACAAATTGATATACCGGTTTTCTATTTTCAGTTTGTTAGCTATTGCTGCTCCAAAGTACAGTGAGATCGCATTCTACGTGACCACCCTGGGACACTTCAGTTTGATTCCGCTGATACCCACACCAGCAGGTAGGTGTTCGCGTTTTCACACTTGCGCGTTTGGTTTTTGATCGTTAAATTATCTTTGCTGGTGATAAAAAGACGCTGTGTATTCAATGCCAAACAAGCCAGTGTAGAAAATACGATCAAATAATTCAAATTTAAACCGAAAAAAGGTTTTTATTACGTTAAAATAGTTATTTCGAAATCGTATATAAGATCATAAACATGTATCCACCCAAGATGCTGCAGAATGGGAGACTGACTATCGAGGGAAAATGACAGTGAGCATGAAGCTCAGCGACGCCTTTGACAAACCCTTTTGGCTGGGTCTTACATGCGCACTACAGGAATACTGCACAATTGCACAACGTGGATGACTTGATGTGGTAGCCTAATGTCGCACAGTCTTAACAGCAAGCAACTTCTGTCTCCTTTTACGCTGCTCAGGTAATATACCGCAATCTTTCTAGCCTGCGTACTCTGCACAAGTCTATGCGACACTTGGTTCATGCTTAAGCACCTTGCATTATGGATTGTGCAACACCTGGGGCCTTATTTAAAATGAATTTTTAGGGTAAAGGACTGACAAGATTTTCAACGATAGCGGATGCGCCATAATCACAATTTAAAGCGGAAAATTTTAAATTAACCCACTCATGTTCGTTCCTCTAATCGCGACTGGACTTGCATACTTGCGATTACTCTATCAAATTTCTTGTATCGTTGCATTTTTCTTATTGACCAATCCATTGGTTTTCATTCATCTTGCCATTACAGAAACACCGGCTATCGTCTCTTCGTACCTAGCATACACCGGAGCTCATTGGCTGTTTCTATTCCGTATCGTTCACCCCAAAAGCAAAACACCACCCGCCAGAGTCACGAACAAGCTGGTTCACGCGTTAGCGCGTGCGCATTTGTACGGCCTCCCATTGGTTTACACGCTCGGTTTCGTGGTCTGGCCCTTAAGCACATGGAGCGCTCGTTTCCCATTTGCACCACTCATGCTCGTGTCTGTCTACACCGCGGCGGGAATCGTCCTTTGCTTTTACCAGTACCTTTTGTTGAGCATGAGACCAACTACCGTGTACGGGACACCAATCAAATCCACGGAAGCCAAAGGTGAAGTGAAAATCACGGAGAAGGAAAAACTCAAAGTTACCTAATGGGAGCAATACTCGTGTGGATATTTCTGTGATTGTTTTGTATTTTTTAAATATACGGTAATGGAATTTTTATGGTACGAAGAGTATTCATGATGCACTCAGCGGATCGTGCCACCGGAATATGGAATGCAGATTAGCGAAGAATTTAAAATATGATTAATGAAAATGAAGGACCGATTTGTAACGTGTTACTGCATGGATGTGCAATCGTGCAGCATTGATGTGCTGCGCATCCAACACTGTGTTAATTTGATTAGCCACCGGTAGCAAGCTGCATGCGAAAACACGCTGGAGTCTGACTGCCATTGCTATTTTCCTTTCCCATATCTGTCTAGGTCCGGGAAATCTGACAGTATCTCGGCCCACGTGCAGTCTTTGACTGTGATTTCATACATACTTGCTATAAGATATGGCTGATGATCAATCGGTCATTATCTGTCGGATTAGGAAAATATTTAAGTGATTCTAATGGAGTTTAATAACTCAACAGAACTCTTCACCATCGCGCTGAGACTGGACCTTAACGTGGTGCGATGGTTTGTGTACCTCTATGACCCATTGAACTATGCAGGGCGGGTATGGTATGAAAGCAGAAGCCTGATCCAGGCAAAGTACCGCACAGTCAAACCGCACGTTGGCTAAGATACTGTCAGGTTGCCCAGGACTAGACAGATATGAGGGGGGTAAAAATAGAAATGGCAGTGAGACTCCAGCGTGTTTCAGCCTACAGCTCACTACCGTTGGCCAATCAATTTAGCACGATGTTAGCCGCACAGAAATGCTGCACGATTGCACATCCGTGCAGGGCGGCTAAGCAAAAACAAACTACTGCTGTCCCTACTCTTCAAACTGTTTCTGACCCTCCCTCCTTCCATGCTTAGCAAGTCTCCTTTTGTCAATCCGAGCCGTAGAAAAGACCGCGCTGGACATGTTCACTACTTACAGATCACTTCCTGAAACCACAGACCTCTGCTCACATCGCAGCTATGAATGTCACAACTCTCGGACAGACGGGCCAGCAAGCTCTTAATTAGTCTAACTATTGATGTCTGCTGTTCATCCTAAACACGCGTATAAAACCCGTCTATAATTACTGAACTTACTGCCCCGAATCTCTCGAATCGTCGCTTTTAGGGCTGCTCCGTTGATTCTGTAGCTGCCACTTTGATGGAATTGCGGATGTTGGTATAGTGCTGAATTCACGTGCCGAATCCTGTCTAATCGATTGGATTCCTTGTAATAGCAGGATGTGCGCAGTTATACTAGCCACTAATATTAGACCAAACTCAAAATCTTCTAAACAGAGATGCTCGTTTATTGTACCAACTTACGCTCCGACTAACACCGATTCCGACGACGAGAAGAACGCCTTCTACGACGAACTTTATGCTCTTGTGCGACGTGCAAAAAGCTCCGATATTGTTGTCTTAGCGCTTAGATACATCTGAGTCACAATTAGGTGGTGTGTTTGGTCTTGAAGGCCAACGCACAGATAATGGCGAATGGTTCATGCAATTCTGTGCACAATCTCGATTATTCATTAGCAGTACTTCCTTCCACCATAAAAGATGTCAATGTGCCACGTGGCGCTCGCCGGATGGAAGCCAACCTTCGGCCACATCGCCATAAGTGCTTGCTGGAGAGGTTGCATTGAAAACTGCCGCTCCTTTTGGAATACCTGCATAGATTCAGATCATGCTGTTGTGCGATGTAGGTTCTCGTTAAAGTTATCTGATAAGGTGCATTTGAATGGGAAACGCCAAATACCCTACGGTCCTGGACACCGTATAGAGTGTAGACGCTTAAACGGAGCTTAAGACTAGACAGAGAAAGGTGGTGGCTAAATAAGGTCGAAGAAATGGAAATAGCAAATAATGCGGGTAACGTGCGAAAACTCTTCCAACTTATTCGATCGACTGGGCCTACGAAACAAGGAGTGAGTGAGACTATAGCGGAATTAGACGGTACTCTTATCACTAATAAGAATCGCCGCCTCTCACACTTGGCTGAACATTTTGAAGAACAATTCAGCTGGTCGCCTGCAACAGAATCATTTCCTCATTTGAAGCAGTGTGATCCTTGGTCTGTTAGTGTAGATCCCCCTAATGATTTAGAAATTAAATCATGTATCGAATCCATGAAGAGATTCAAAGCTGCTGGCCCCGATGACATACCGCCTGCTTTGTTAAAAGAAGGCGATCTCCGTGAAGTGTGGTTTTCAGAATCCGTTCCTCAGAGTTGGAGAGAATCGTTTATCATACCTATATTTAAAAAATGGGCGCGAAGCTCCTGCTTCAATCATCGTGGGATAAGTCTCACATCCATCATTACGAGATTATTAGCGCTCAACTGCCTTCGAAGATTCACGTCGCATAAGTAATCACAGATCCGATAGCAGCCAGCTGGCTTACGGCCTTGGCAGAGGCTGTCGACCACATTTTTACTCTTCGACAGAACTTAGAACTGCGGCACACTTATCGACAGCGAACAATGGCCTTCAAAGGATCATTTGATTCAGTCGATCGAAATGTCCTGTTTAATACCTTGCTGTGCAAAGGCGTTCCGCAAAATTTATGTCAACATACTGCGTGCACTTTATGTCCATACATCCGGATGCGTTAGGGTTTACGACGTTTCACCCAAATTACCCACCACAAGTGGCGTCCGCAAAGATGTACGATTTCTCCCAATCTGTTAATTTTTTAATGGATGCCACCATCTTATTATGCAGCGAAGAAGCCCCAGCTTCCGGAATTCACATAATCCTAGATGGCTTGGACTATGCTAATGATATAGTTCTGCTCTTCTACTCGTACATAGATGCACACGCGATGCTGAACAAACTGGCTAATATTGTACACGCATTTGGAATGTACAGTGTTCTGTTGCAGAACATGAACCTGTCAAACAGCAATTTATTACTTGACAATCAGTCGCTCGAAACTGTAAAGCGTTTTACCTATCTCGGTAGTTATCAATAATTCTGCATCGTTAGATGACGAGGACTCGGCACACATTTCTAAGGCGACCGTAGCATTTCGCAGCCTAAGTCACCTTTGGCGTCAGAAAGGCCTGTCTCTATTATACAAAGGTAGAATCTACAAAGCGACAGTTTGGGCTGTATTACTGTATGGGTGCGTAAAGCTGACCTTACATAAACAGCAGCGTCTCCAAACATTTTTGACAACCGGTCTCTGCAACATTCTAGGAGTTGGCTGCTATGCAACGAAATAAGTTCTTCGGTAGTAGTGCTGATATAGAGAAGCAGATCAACCTGCATTGGTTACGCTGGTTGGATCGCGCTTTACGAATGCCGGACCATCGACTTCCGAAACGGATTTTTTGGCGACGCCACATCCCGATTGGCGTAAATCTCGTGGGTGTCAAACCGTCACGTGGCATAGGCAGTTAAAAACCCTTACTTTTTCCAAAGTAGGCGCAGCGCGTCTTTCAGGCTGGTGTCCCCGCGATCAGATATCGCAGTGGTTAGTTATGCTTCAGGATATGTCCCGAAACCGTGTTCAATGCGGTCTTGCACTAAGCATATTTTTGGTGTTTGCTTAACCTTGTATGTTGTCAAGTGTGGTGACGAGAAGCGCTTGTTATGATGCATGACAGTGAAAGCCGCAATGACAATGGCGTGGTAATGTAGCTCTATCGTCTGGCTTGCCGAAATACCTCCACGTGGTGCCCGCTGGGTGGGCTCGGTTCTCCGAGATCAGCGAAAGGTTCGACGGTGGTGTCTGAGGGCGTGGTGGGTTTTCGCCTGGCAAGCGTTCTCCCTATAAAAAGCCACAAAAATCCAATGATGACATCACGACGCGGCGGATGTGACTCGCCGCTCCAAAAGTCACTGCCCCTTGTCCTATCCAAGGACATTGTATGGTGCAAGGCAAAAACTGAAGTCACCAACCTATCAACGGGGTTATCGGGCTCCAAACTGGAAATTCCCAGAAAAGGGCGTATGAACCGCTTCGTCGGTCACCGGCCACCGATATGTGCGAACCTCTCTCGCTCCACTGCCTTGTGGGTAAAGGCTCGGAGTGGGACCCCCTAAACGAAATCTCCCCTACTTCGGTGTAAGCAACCGGGTAGTATCATGCCTACGTTCAACGATGACGATTGATGACAACGCTTTGTACCCCCCTTCGCTTTTGTACATCTCATTGTTTATGGTGCGGCACTATATCTGTATAGCATTGTGCAAATATGTATAGTGTATATGTAGTAGTAATAATATAGCTAACTCGTCAACGAAACTTGATGATGGAATATTCATCGAGGGTGTATAGGCACGCATCGCCCAGTTATTTGGATTTTACTTTTAATGATTGTGTGGCAGTGAAGCATTCGAGCGCATGCTACCAGTGTAATGCTCTGTCTCTGATGATGATGATGATGACTGTGAGCTGGTGCGGAACAGGTGGGAGTCTACCAATTCTATTTTGTTTCAGTTATCTGTCTAGGCCTGGGTAACCTGATATTATCTTAGACCAGGTGCAGTCTCTGACTCTGCGGCACATTGCCTGGATCAGGTTTGTGGTTTCGTTTATGCACGGCGCATAAAAGGAATAAACAATAGTCGATCTTTGCTGCTGTTGATTTTTTCGTAACTTACTTTAACGAAAAATATCCGAATCAATATGCTTGGAGCACGTGTTAAAAGACAGCTTTATAAAATATATTTCTATTATGCATAATCAAAAAGTAAATCACTTTGTATTGTAGGCCTGATAGACTCGCCGGCTGAGCGTGGAACCCAGGGATCTGCAATCCGATTAAGAATAGAAAAACCCAACAAATTGAGTGAACTGATTATAAAAATGTTGCATAAAAATGAATCATCACCCTATCAACATGTATTACGGACAATGCAAGATTACTAATTCACAATGTCAAATGGTCATCAGCAAGCTCAAGGATTTTCTTTCACTTAAAAAAAACATCAGCTCGAAATCTGTGCCCCGCAGCACAAAGAAAACATCGAAAAATCGTAGGCGATTGTAAAAGCTATCCAACAAAGCGAATAACCACAGCCTATTGGATTGTTTGGTACCCCACTATGCTTGAAATATAGCTTGCGCCAGCCACTATTTAGCATATAATCTGAACAAATTCAGCATGGAGAACAAGACAGTTCTTAATAAGCAAGCTTTTGTTTGGGTGGATAAACCGCTTTACTCCCATCCACTACTACTATGTTGGCTGGCTGGACCTGTGTTGACAATGCTGAGTTGCCGTTGTGTCAATCACGAAAGCAGCTTATCGGTGTGTCCGATTAACTTTCGGTGCTTTTAAAGTAGGAAAGTTCCTCATGTCACGGCAGCAAATCTCGCAACGATATTGGTGTACCCAGCTGCGCAACTTGATTGGTTGTTTCTTGTATAAGGGATGTAAACGCCTTAACCAATCTGATGCGCGCGTATCGGTTGCAACGCTCTCTTTCTTAACCACGAGACTGTCGTGATTTTATGGCAATCAAGCATTGATACCCCATATTGATATGACAGAGTCTTTGAACATTGACGAATTACGGGAAAAATTCTTGTGAAAATCTTCCATACACCAAACGATCAGGTGCAAAAGTTTTTCTCGTGTACACACTAGGCTCGCACCAATGATTGTACTCCTTTCCCGTGTCTGTTTTCCAAGGAAACATTGATCTTCGATCATTATGCATTCCAATAGCTAGCGTGTTTTATCATTAAATTGTATGAGAAATTGCCGTATCAGTCGTTTCCAGAATCGTTATTCCTTTGAACAAATTGTCCGAAAACAAAATTAACTTATCCAACAAATTTTATAAAAAAAACGCGTTACGAATTTCAGCGTTCGTTTTCCGATCTGGATACATTCTGGATACTAATCGTCATCACATGGTTGTTGGGCTAACTGCCTCAGACAAAGTAGCAGTATCGGGACAGTGAAACCGTCTTCGATATCGAGTTATACAAATTATTGGACAAGTTCTATATGTATCTACGAAATGTGTTGTGGCAAAATTTTGTTGAACGTCGCAAATGGATTGCATGTTGGACCATCACGCTGCATCGTTGCGTATCTTGGCGAAGTCTCAGTAGAACAAAAAAATACGGTGAACAGACTATGATCATTCTGTCGAAAATAATTGAATGACTCCAGCGAGGCTGCGAGACAATGGTTGGAATGTTTATACCCAGAGTGAATTGAACAGTCATACCAAAGCACAACGACTTCACACGCCTTACCGTTGCGAATCGGTTATTCTCAAGGATGTCAGCATGTTTTCCTTCGCGGTCGAGGTGGATTGCGCATCGTATGCCCGAAAGAGACTGCAAAAGTGAAGCGAAATTAATGTAATCCAAAGCGACGAACAAACGAGAATCGTGAGAAAGCCTCTACACATGGACAGTAAAACAACAATCAGATTTTGACTCTTCTCACGCGTAATTATGGGTGTGCTGTGTGATGCCTTCAACCGACGCGTATGTATGAAATCCCAAGCCTGATCCGGGTAAAATGCCGCACAATCAGAGACTGCACGTGGGGTGAGATGCTGACAAGTTGCCCAGGCCTAGACAGGTATAAGAGATTAAGCTTGGAATGGCAGAGAGATTCAAGTGTGTTTCCGCCAGCAGCTCAATAACTTGGAAACTCAATATGGTAGAGAGGTAGTGCACGATTGCACATCCGTGCACCGACATACATTTCATTCAACAACAGGTAGCCTTGAAAACGTGAGATAGTTGGAAATTTTCAAATAACAAAGGTGATAAAACCCCTGCTTTTTCGAGATTGCGTAGAACTTCGAATGATTCGAGATTTTAGCGTTGAAAAATCGACCCAACCCAGCAAAAACAAGGTACTTCTATTAACAACTAGATTTGCAGATACCCAGGTTCATTTCTACACCTTAACACAACACTTGATGTTCCGACATCAACACAATACACAAAAAACTGCATGCGATCAAATACCTGAGTGGTGTGGGATAAGCATTCAAAATGGCAGCGACCTTCGGTCCAGAGAGACCATGGATTTGTAACAACTGTTTGGCGAACATGTCTCGAATGGTGGGTGGGGGTGATTTGCTTGCCAGTTGCACAAACTCTGTCCAGTCCAAGCCGATGAGGGATGGTCCGTCTCGCGGTTCAGCTGATACAAACTGCGTGTGGGGAAGCACCCGCAAATCAGCTTTCTAAAATGAGCGAGGGAGCGGTATAAACATTGATGTCGATGGAGTTTTGGAAGATGAATAAAAATACAACTCTGGAGATGAACCGCGTAATGTATCAACTGTCTGTGGCTGATCTTCTACATACACAGTAGCTTTTTAGGTCTCATCACCATTCCCATCTTTTTAGAATTTTAACATGTCATGGTTGACAAACTTGTTGGCGGTGTTAAACGACTGGACCCAAGCGGCTGACGATGGAGCTAGCATCTGGATATGTCTAAAGCTTTTGACCGAGTTGATCACTTTCGACTACTACAAAAGCTGAAGCAAATGGGTATCAGTGGACAGCTACTCGTATGGCTTGAAAGTTACCTCAGTGGCCGCACGGTGAACGTACGAATTGTGAAGCTATGTGCTTTATGTGACCATAAATTCTTGAATCTTGGTTGTATGGCAGTTAAGCACTCGGTATTGGATAGCGGCGCGATTTTGTTCATGATGATCATGGAACAACCAAGACTAGGAAAGTAGCCAAGGAACCAAAAAGCAGCAATCGAAAGAAACAACATTAGTCAAACCCCAACAGTTTTTTTCTGAGCGTTTGGTTATCAATCAAAATGTGTTCCGCAAATACATTGACTTACAACCAGCAGCAAGAACGGCAGCAGTTCTGTTTCATATGGGAGTTCATGTTACATCCATCCTACTGGATTAAAATGGACATTACTGGGATACAAAACCTCGTGTTGATTCATCGGCTTTTTTTATCTTCAACCACAGTGTACACGAAAACAAAACATCTTAGTTCCCGCTAGCACACTTACTTACTTTTGTGCGGCTGGCTCCACGGGTGGATTAGCCGGCTTCATTGATGTCTCGGATCGCATTGAGACATCATCATGAAGTTTCTTGGGGATAGTGTACAAGTGATGTCCCCAGCACATTCGTTATTCAAGCTTGAGTTATGTAAAAAGGATAAAACAGAAACAAACCAACAGTAAGTACCTGGTAATTCTTCTGAAGTGTGACTGAAAAGGTCACAAGCAAGTCGACCGTATCATCGGGACACCGAGACGTCAGCACGCGGAAGCCATCAATGACCTGACCACAGTAAGGAATGGAAAACATACAGGAAAATATACAAAGTAAGTCATGCCTATCATTTGAGAACACATTGCCAACCAATCGAACAGATGAACCAATTTGCCTAGCAATGGTTGAGAACCTACAGGGTCGTCTGACTCCATCAAATAAGTGGAGACAAGGTGATTGCTGAAAGCCTGGACATTTTGCATGATTCTAACGGGTGAGTAGAAGAGAACCAATACGAACAGTTCGGCACACTCAAGTTTTAAGTGACCAAACCAGACATGTCCACAAAAAGCTACGACGTCAAGACGTTCAAAGGCGTAATTTTCACCAATGAAGTAAGTCCCCAAAACGGTCTATCACCGACAGTTCTTAGTGGTGGGAGCGGTAATAATAAGGGATTTGCAATGATCTACACAATAAAGCAAACGGTTTTCTGCGGGCTATATACGATATTGATCGAGCTCAATTCTCCAGTAGAGCGAACACTGCATGAAAGTAAAAGTAATCAGGACCAGTGGGAACATCAATGTGTCAGCCCGGACAACAAAGAAAGTAACGCAAAACAACCAATACCATTTTAAAACAATGTTTGATTGTAACGACTAATGGGACTTACAGTGATAACCAGCCTGCTTGTTTCGATATTCAGAAATCGAAGGTAAACGAACAAATGAACTTAATCAATTCAAATCATACGATGATACTAAGGCAAACTTACTTGCCCATTCGAAACCGATTGTATAAGTGTCTCGTAGGAAATTCGTTGGTTGCGCATTGACGGACATTCCTCGAACAAGTAAAACGAATTGGAAATCCCCGTCCGTTTCATACGATACTGTAAAACCGAATTTCCATCAACACAATTGGATATAACGAAGAAAAGATTTTACAAAGAATAGTACATTGTGTTGAAATGTAACCTCAAACTGTATTTTTTTGTTCTGACCTTACACACTAGGATGAAAATCGACCACTGATCCTGGTCATTCCCACGAGACGTGACACAGCGTAGGCGTACTATAGGCTGTTTAACGGTAAGGCAAAATAAGTGGTGGTGGGTTGACTACTACTTAATCATGTTCCCTGCCCTGACTATCACAGTTGGTCTGACGAAGCTTCTGTGTCAGAACTGCTCTAACCGATTGCACTCAAATTTCTTTGCATTATAAATGCACGATCGGTCCCAAACATATTCCAATCGATTGTATTTTTTGTTGTTATTCTCCTTGGGTCGATGCCCACCATACATTCACTGCGCAAGCGACGTTCATCTCAGGTCACACGTCCGACACGAATATACCTTCAGTCTCCAATCTCCAGCACACTTACACAGTCGCTATCGCATGTTGTCAACACGATAGTCGCTTAGCAGCCGCTTTGTACCCAAATTCCAAAGATCCTTCATTGAAGCCGATTCGTCCTCCAGAAGGAGATAGTAGCACAAAAGTAAAAGTAAGCCGAAAGCAGCACACGCTGTTCACCGGTTTGACAACGAGGTTTCACCCTAACAGCGAGCGTGTTTTGAAATACGACCGATTTTCATTCTATTAGCACGAAGAAAAAAACCCAGCGCAGGCGGCGTTGTTACAGTAAAATGAACATACTCTGCAGACCAGTTTTAGAAAGCACTTGTACATTTACTAGCTTGACCATTCTCGACATGTTCAAGATGCAACGGGTGATCCGCAAATGGAAATCATTCAGTCGACACAGCCAAATTGCGATTGTCCCAGACACAGGACTTCAAACGAGATATCCTGACAGCTATCATGTTAATCCGCGCAAGATATCGGTCATCTGCCTGCACGTTTAGCAGTCAGCGATTGCACTAACTATTGATTTACTAAGATAGCATATGTACACCACGAAACGTCCAGTGCGATTCGGTGCAACCTCAAGTGCATCGGCGTACGGTAGAACGTGATCAATCATTCTAATCAATCACCTACTGTTTCTCCGGGTTCGCAAACGCAGTTTGCATGCGTAACTTGCTTTCTATATGGTCATGCGAACGGATTGTCAACGAGTAAGCCAGTTGCGCGCTCGTTAACTGGAAGATTAAGGCATATTGGTCAATCACTTGTGTCGGGAGCTTACTAGCTAAGCTTCTATCACAGTTTTGGTAGCAAGGCATTGCAATGACACTCTATTGATCGTGCTTTTGGCTGCATAGAGGGATTGTTGCACGTCCTGTGGGACAATATAATCAAAAGCATCGGAATGCACATCTCAAGTCTTCGCAGATTTAAAAGCATCATACAATACAGCTGGCGCTCAGCATCTGCCATCCCAGACTTCGAAATCCACGATGGGGAATTTCGCACTTTGCCTGGATCAGACTTGTGCTTTCATACCGTAGCAGGTGCTGTTTGGAACACGAACCGCTTATTTACTATCAGCCTCACATGTCGCAAGCTTACGACTCCAAGAAAGCAATATACAGATATTGCGAATATCAGACACTGAGATGTCGATTAAGAATGAAACAAACCGAGTGGAAGACTTACCTTTTGCTCTTGAAAACGACCATCTACTATACTTGATGCCAAATCATCCATACGTTTTCGTTCGATAATGTAGTCCAGCACGGCTTCTTTCCGTTTACCTGAATGAAGCGAGCAACGTGGTTCAGTGAAAAAGTTGACGACATATCAACTACATCACAAGTGTGCATAGACCAAGCCGCTTATTGAAGTTAACGCACTCACACTTACAATGAATGACAGTGACAAGAGCGAAAAACAACCCTGCAGGTATTATCGTGATGCCTCTGTATCCACAAAACTGGACGCTTATACATGCTCACGAAAACGGCAGCCCAGACCACGATATATATTGCTTAAGTGACCTCTTCTTATTCTTGTTGACCTCATTAGGTCGAAGTAGCAAGCGCACGACAATCTCATGGTTGGTATCGTTTTGCGCGAATGACCCCTTTCTCTACAAATTGAATAATAGCCAACTGTTATGATTAGATCTCAATCGAAACTAGCGTCTATTGATAATTTTGTTACAGAGGGTAACCACCGAAGTTGAGCGAATAGCGTCAATGAGTCTACGAAATTCGGTAGGCGACGTATCACATCGACATCCGATAGGATAGCAGACGGCAATCATGCGAAACCATCAATTTGCGAAGCAAATATTAATTCGTTGATTGAACAACTCAGGATTATCGTTACACCAAACTTTGATATCCAACCTTTTGGATTAGTAACGATACAAACGATACGATTTGGAATTGGTTCAGAAATCAAAATACAGATTGGATTCCATTGAATAATATAGGCAAACGCGGTCGGAAGTACGCAGTTTCTGGTTATTTTTAGTGACACGCTTAATGCACCCACCATTGTTATCATTATTGAGGAGCACCGGTATGCAACCGGAGAAAGTGCTACGCAAAATGGGATGGAAGGATTGGCCGAAATTTGAGGCATAGTAAATGTAAGCAGGCAAGCTGAATTCCAAGGCGTTCAAAAAGCTGTTAGCAGATCCTTGCTTAGCTGAAAAATCAGGGACGTATATGCAATTTATAAGCCACATATGAACGACACCGTTACATTTCAGTGTGGAACTAAATTGAAAAGCCACGAACAAAGATGAAATATTTGGGGGTAAAATGCTCATTTCCATGGATTTCCATCACACACCCCACGACCGGTTTCGTGCTGTTTGCACTCATCAAGTAGGATCAAGATCCGCAGGACTAAAACAGTGAAAACAAGTTGTGCTTGTATGCCGCTGTAGGATAAGTTTGTAGACTGGGTTTGAACCCATGACCATGAATAAAAATGCTCATTTGCATGCATTTCCATCACACACACACCACGACCGGTTTCGTGCTGTTTGCACTCATCAGGTAGGGACAGTAAGATCAGGATCCGCATGCGCTTGAAACAGTGGAGGAATGGTAAATAAGAAGCGCCTGTATGCCACTGTTGGATAAGGCTGGTACGACCAACTTGTTCAATCACATGTTTCCAAACACATGTTTAATGGGGTTAAACCCATAACCATGAAACAAAATAATCATTTGCATACATTTCCATCACACACTCATCAGGTAGGGGCAGTAAGATCAGGATCTGCATGCGCTTGAAACAGTGGAGGAATGGTAAATAAGAAGCGCTTTTATGCCACTGTTGGATAAGGTTGGTACGAGCAATCGGAAAATGCATGCAAATGAGCATTCTTTTTCATGATCTTGGGTTAAAACCCCATCTAATGTGTTTGGGCACATGTGATTGAACAGGTTGGTCGTACCAACCTTATCAAATAGTGGCGTACAAGCGCAATTTGAGGGTAGTTATGAAAATGGTGATGAATTACAACGTACATTAAAAAGGTAGATTACGCGAGATAACACTTGACGCATATTGAAAGGAATCTCGACAAACCTGCGATCACAGAAGCGATTGACACGAGTTTTTTTTAGAACAAAGTACGAAGGCAAGAATAAGAAGAAAGCTTTATTCGTTAAAACGAATTTTCGGCGTATGAAATTAATTAAACCATACAAGTTTTTAATACGAATTACGAATATGGGAGAAACGTTAAAATTTGAAATTCCAAAGATTCAAATCCAAAACACCCTCGGTTTCATCTAAGAACTTTTTTGCGTGCATAAAATTAGTTTGTCCACATATTTTTTTCCGTTTTTGTTAAATGTTTACACTATCTGTGGACCAAATGCATTATTTTATCGCATCAACTGAAGGCAACTTTGGACGTGCAATTTTGAACGAATTACGAGATGCCGGGAATTGTTGTGAAACTTTTGTCCCAAAACGTTTGGTTACGGCATTTGCTAATAAACTCGATCATACGTGGAAATTATCAATAAAAACGGACATGAGACATCGTTTAGTCGATAAATTGTAACCTGATGTTGGGACCTGTTCGACAATTTTTTAATTTTTTGGTGAAATTACTGTAACAGCTGAAAATCCTTTTTTATGAATAAAGCCAATTTCTTATTCTTCTACACCGGCATTAAGCCATGCGATGGAAGATGAAATATCAGACTGCATGATTTTAAAAATCCTCATGTAAAAGTTTTCTTTCGCATTTTTGTGACCGCTGCAGCAATTTCCTTATTTTGCGAAAAAATTGCACAGTATTTAAAGCGTGCAGGGCATCAAAAGTCCTTCGTTTACATGTTGAAAATTTTCAAAAACAAAAGGGTTTCATGTTGACTGAAAAAAAAGATATAAAAATGCGTGGCAAAAGCAATTTTGAGCAATGGCAGTCAGTTCCACTGTAGAACAGCAAATGGCATTTAGAAATGCAACATCCGTTTCAACTCACCCTGGTTGCATGTCCAACGGGCAATCCAAAGAAAATCACCAACAGGCAGTGCACGGGACTCGCAAGCAATTCCATATGACTCGAGCTTGGGCGCCAGCAGTTGTCGAACGTGCTTCGCCCTGAGTTATGGAGCAATGATAACACCCGTTAGTGTCAATTCCATGGGGTCACGCATAACGTGAGATATGGAAAGACCGATCGATCAAAGGCAAAAGGCGCAGTCAGACAATCCTCCGAAGGAGATTAATGCTACAACGTACAGTAATTAACTTTATAAAATAAAGGGCTAACAGTGATATATATATATCACTGTGTAACACCGTCATAGACTGCACATGGGCTAAGATACTGTCAGGTTGCGTAGGCCTAGACAGATATGAGGAAAGAAAATAGAATAGCAGTGACAGTGAGGCGCCAGCAGCAGGGCACAGAGACACTGCGCGTTTGCACATTCATGCAGACAGTACTGTTTATCCTAGAATTAGAAAAAAAGATAAATTACACTGATTGCCACTCTAATATTACTTCGGGCAGGTGGAGCTCGTTAGCCCGGGAGGACATTTTATCTAAGGGAAGGAAAACTCTGATTTTCAACCTCCGCTGCCTTGCGGGATACCCGATTGCGGGAACGGCTTCGGAAAAATCTGGAACAGAGTCTGGTAGACTGTAAGTTGGTGTACACCACCTTTCTGGCAACTCCCTGCTGCCTTGCAGGTCTCACTTGGTTGTGCAAAGGCTAGAGAAGCTGACTCGAACAAACACCGAGTGGTGCTGGGGACGATGCTTTGTATCCAAATTCCAAAGATCCTTCATTGAAGCCGACTCATCCTCCAGGAGGAGATAGTCTCACAAAAAATAATAATAAATAATATTGCAATGCAAATTATTGTACCATCAACTTCATCGAGCATACGTTGTAACATTGATAGTTAGGTGTGGTCGCTTCAAGTTACCGAGCTTGAAAAATCTGCGACAGATGGTTGTCATTTTGAAAGTGATCCGACTGAAAGTTTTAGTTTTAACAGCTTTATTAAATGTTTACTTAGCTAGCCGAAAGGCTGATAATCGATCCTGTTGGGTGAAAACACCCATGGTCTGTGAAAAGAAGACGTGGGATGCAATTGTGGTTGTTGGTGCCTTCGGTCGATGTCAACCATGGATGTACCTCATCAGCGCATGATGGTTTCATGCTCCGCAGCTTTTAGAATGACTAAACAGTCCCTTTCGGAAGTGACAACCCCTCCCACAGCGCTCACAACGATGGGCAGTATTCAGTCGATCGGCATCAATTGCACGGCGGCGGCGTGATCCGCGTTCAGCAGCCAAGAGCTGTTACTGCTCTTCCCCAGCTTAGACATGACGCTTTGCACAGTCCCCACAAAGTGAGCAGCCAAGAGTAAGTTCTTTCAAACTCCTAAGGTCAACGCCGGCAGCATTTCTTTTGCAAGCGTCTTTGTACCGCCCAAAGGACGTTATTAAGAGTCATATTAGTTTGATTATACAGCTGCTATGAAATTAGTTTGTATTCCTACAACTGACAATTTAGACGCGTGGTGTATGAAGTTGACTTAACCATTAAAGGGAGGTTGCGGGACAAAACAGTGAAATAGCCAGAAATAATCGAGGACACAGTAAGGGTGGTTGTGTACGCAGTAACTATTACAGCCCCTGCAGTGACGGCACTTTTATCCAGACTTATGAATAGCGCAAATAGAAACAAAAGCATCACCACCAACCCGAAGTTTTCTCGCAGGTCTGACAACAGCACGAGGTCATACTGATTGTACGGGATAGTCACGGGAGTTGAAAGACGGTCGGAGATGTCGGAACGGGGTGGGACAGGAGATGGAGGCTGAGATCGACAAGGACCATTGCTAGAATACGGCGTGGTTGCACGTATGGATGGGAGAGGGAGCGCTGGAAAGGGAAATATATTCAAATCCATTGAGGAAGTGCTGCACAATTCAATTAATAGAGAGCACCGTCCGAGGGATCTTAGAAAGAATCGGAAAAATTGTTGTTGATGGTTGCTTCGGATGATTATATAAAGTGGAATGACAAGAGAGAAATGGATATTGGAGTAACACGATTAACATATTGTGGTTATTGGCCTCCTTCGGTCGATGCCGACCTTGGATTTACATCACGAGCGCAAGATGGATTCATGCTGCACAGCTCTTCGAAGGACTAAACAGCCCAACTCAGGAGGAACAATCTGTCCCGCGGCGCTCACAGTGATGTATGTATCAAATCACAAGCCTGATCCAGGCAAAGTGCTGCACAGTTATAGACTGCACATGAGCTGAGATACTGCCAAGTTGCCCAGGCCCAGACAGAAAGAAATGGCAGTGTGTCTGCAGCGTGTTTCCGCATGCAGCTCACGAGTGATTGCAAATCAATTTAGCACTGTGTTAGTTGCACAGCACAGAAGTACTGCATATCCGTGCCTATCGCTCATAGCGATAAACAGTACTCGAACAATTGGTGTCACTTACTACTACTATTATTACTATTTATGTTGTGAAGGAACTTACCGTCAGAATGAGAGCGCTTGAGCGGCAATACTCTCCCACTGGCCTCTTGTTCTTTGAAAGTAATTGAAGCAGGAATAACAGAGCTCGGATGTAACCTAGATTCTTGTACCGTGGCCACAGAATTGGTTTGTTCCGTCACACTTGCTACTGAATTTGTAGAATAGTGTGGTGCATCAGAATCCAATAAATACGCCAAAGTTGAGGAGCTGTCAAGTCCGCCTAGTCTGAAGGGAACAAGTTGAAGGCCCAAATGACAAGAGTGGAAAGCAGCGAGAAATATGAAAATCAAAGACGGCCACTCACCCAGTGGCAGTCCAATCGATTCGATATGGAATCCCGGCAGTGATCAAGTCTACATAGGAACATCGGATACGATATCCTTTGCAAGAATCACTGTCGAAATAAGTGGAGTGTGCCCGATCTTTCGTTTCAACCGGTTTGCCATCTTGGTCGATGTAGAAAAACTTCAGTGGATAGCTAGGAAATAGAAATAGGGAATACGTAAAATAAAGGGAAATTAAAATTTGTTCACTATCAAGCAGTGGCAGAACAGTAGGAGAGTAGTGAAACAGACGGGGGCTTCGAAAAATGGGTTTTATCGAAGAAAAACGGTCACCAAGGCGATTCGATCTAACCGCACCGTTAGAAAAGACCAAACGATGTGCGTACATCTTCAAGTAGGCTGCCCACTGTGCACAGATGTTTGCAATATGGAAGCACCTCTGAGTAGCAGAGGTAAACCCGTGCAAAATTGATTTGCAAACCGGTACTGAGTTGTATGCGCAAACTCATTGTGGTTTTCTCTGTCAGTATGCACTTATTATATCTTACATCTGTCTAGGCCTGGGAAACCTGACCGTATGTTAGCCCATGTGCAGTCTCTGACTGTGCGGCACTTTGCCTGGATCAGGCTCGTGCTTTTATACCATATTATATCTTACAAGGCCTCTGAATCCAGTCAGTATGTCAGCCCATGTGCAGTCTATAGGTGTGCGATACTTTGCCTCCACACGGACATGTGTTTCCATGCATACATACATACTGATCTTGACCGCATTGTGTAAAGCGTCATCTGCAAGCTGAGGGAAGAGTAGAGATACTGCTGTCGGAAGATAATCGTACCGCCAGAGTGCAACCGACGTCCTTCGTCTGAATATTGCGGAAGAGAGTGTTCCTCAGTCATTTGAAACACGATGGAGCATGAAACCATTAAGTGCTGGTGATGTACATATACGGTCAACATCGACCGAAGAAGGCCAACAACCACAGCCACATATTGCCCATATCATTTCTAACGATTCCATCATAAGTATTAATGTTACAAGTTTTCGGGATACCAAACTCAAACAGTGACAGTAATAATTTTGTTTACTAACTAACCGCTTTCACATTTGGGGTCAGGCTTGCGCTTACGAGTGAAAGTCAGCAAGATGATCCGGTTTCTTAAACTTTGATGAGTTATTAAATATTTACCGATAACAGTAAATAACTATGAAAAACAGTTCATCTATGAAACAAGAATAAAAGGAAATCTTTAGTCGAAAATCTTTAAGATTTTAACTTTTTCATCTTAATAATAATAATGAATGCAGAATTATTGACTAGCGAAGCAGAGTGTTCGATTAATAGGTGTAAAATAGTGTTTTCAGAGTGAACAATATTCCCCACGATCGTCACATATGAACGAAATCCCGCATTAACTCAATAGTCGCACCAAGTTTTATTATCTTGAGACGCAATGTTCAACCTCATCGTTTATTTGTCCACATCAAGATAATTAAATCGTTGTTATCAAGCAGCAGGCGTTAAACCAGGCGCACAGCTAGCTTTGATAGAATCTAATCACAAGTTGCACGAAGAAGCTGAGAAAGGATGTCAGCAACTAATTGGGCAAATCAAACAGTGAAAGTTACGAACTGGGCATTAACTTTTACGAGACTCATTTCATTACACACGAACGGGTGACGGAAACCTGTATTGACGAAGCAGATATGCAACCGGATCAGATGTGTAGATACCTCAACACAGCCTTTGCTTAAGTCCGAGAATGGTACAGCGCACCGCCTTCTTTCTACGGCTAATAGAAAACACATTTGGTATTTCCGTCAACAGCCTATGATGAATTTTGGCCTAATTAGTCAATCAAAACCTTATTGTCACCACCTGATGACGGGAAACAGGTAGAAACCGGTTGGGGAATGTTTAACCTGGGGATGTAAGCAACACAATAACTTGGCCGTTTATGAGCACCTTGAGCAATTTACTAGAAAGCACGATGTGATTCTGTATTGTATTACCTGGGTTGATTGTACAAATTCTTTTTTGAAGTGGCTTAAAATTCAAACATTACCAATTTCCTCTGTTTCAATCCTCACTGAACGAAATCTTTACCGACGCCACCGAATGATAGCAGACAGTCAGAAACCGGTTGTGGAGTACCACAATATTTAGTTCCTTTGAAGCAAATCGAATGCATAAACGGGAATCGCTAAGCGATTCTTTATTCGGAAAACAGCGAATTCAAAATCTAACAATCTTGGCACCTTTCCACTCATTTAAGGCCTACTGCGCCTATTCTTTACTGTCCCCACCTGATGACGACACACGTCCAGACAAGATGTTGTAAGAGCTGGGGACACGGGCAGCATAAAACAGCCGAATCGCTTATCATTGACAGATTTTTCCAAAGGAATGTTGGTAAGATTGCTTAGATCTGCTTTTACGCACACGAATCAAGTTACTTTGATCCAATGATGCGCGAATACGAGCAAAATGATGTTGTTTTTGTCCATAAAGTGAAAATTACTTCGCAGCTGATCAAAGAAGACTATACGGATTACTGTTGATGTTTTAAACATAGATCCTTGGTGACACATCAAATTAAAAATCGAACGAATAGCAGCGGATAGAAAGAGAAAGCTTACTCAATATCAGCTGTCTCACTGGAATTACTGGGTTGCGAGTCAAAGGAAACTGTGAAAAAGGTAAATAGATATGAATGAGATAAATTCACAAGAAATAAAACTAGTGAGATACACGAGAACATTAGATAGAGTGCATAGGCATAGAATCGAGTAAAGCGCCCCACCCTGATAGGTTATGCGCTGGCTGTGAATCTTACGTATGGTATGGCATGAAAGCAAAAGCTTGATTCAGGCTAAGTGCCGCACAGTCAGATACTGCACATGGCCTCAGATACTGTCAGGTTGCCCAGACCTAGACAGATATGTGGAAGAAAAAAGAACAGGAAATGGTAGTGAGACTCCAGCCTGCTTCCGCATGCAGCTCACTACCGGTGGCCAATCAATTTAGCACGGTGTTAGCAGCACAGCACGAAGTACTGCACGATTGCACATCCGTGCTCTTGTGTGGTTCAGGGACAGGTAGACTATAAGACTGTCAGGGATGGAAATGAAACGCACAGTCTGGTCTTGGTTGCATCTGAGAAACAACGGAACGAAAGGTGTGAGATTTTCTACGAAAACATGTAGCCGGACAAATGCCATGCACGAAACAACGAGAAAGCCGTCTACAATTGTGGATTAATAAACTGACAATCTGAAATCACTCATTGTTGAACAGATTTTGAGGTTGCATGTGGATCCAGACAATGTTAATTCGCTAGCGGCAATGCCCAGAAAGTGACTAGCAGTGGGTAATTAGTTAAGAGCTATCAAGGGTATTGATCAATAAAGCAAGACGTTCGGTGCGCAGAAGGAAGTCACTGAATCGACGCACATTTGGGATTCCGATGTGGTGAAAATCATTTTTCGTTCAAGTAGATTGGTAGTGTATTAATAAGGTATGCGTGAGTGAAGTAACAAGCATGCACCCAGGCTAAGCGCCACACAGCCTCGGACTGCACATGGACTAATATATTGACAGGCAAAAGAGATGTAAGGGTGAAATGGCAGCGAGATTCCATCATTTCTGTATTAAGCTCAGTACTGATGGTGCGCTGTACATCCACGGTTGTAAAGGAGGTTACTAAGGTAATAAACTGAGGATACGCATTGTCCATGTAAATTCACTTATTTCCAAACAAAGCTTGAACGATTTAACCTCTCCTCAAACCACGCACAACCAAACCCACTTCAAGTGATTCATTGAAATAGTATGAGCGTTTGACCTTATTGTTGTAATATATTGCTAGCGAAACAAAGTTCGCAGCATTTTAACGTGTCTAAACGTTTTATGTGTGCGTCGTACAAAAACAACGTTGAACTCAAAGCGACGTAACCTCTTCGGATTGCCATTTGATTATTACCGAACGTTACTATGCACGGATGTGCAATCGTGCAGCATATATGTGCTGTACGGCTAACATCGTGCTAAATTGATTGGCCAACGGTAGTGAGCTGTATGCTGAAACACGCTGGAGTCTCACTACCATTTCTATTTCCCCCCTCATATCTGTCTAGGCCTGGGCAACCTGATAGTATTTTAGCCCACGTGCAGTCTCTGACTGTGCGGCACTTAGCCTGGATCACGTTTGTGCTTTCATACCATACCATACCTAACGTTACTAAGTTCAAGTCAGTAGCTAAATTGAGTGACTTACCGGATCTGGAGACAGGGATTGGGTGATTAGCTCTGTAAAATGGATAAAAATGTGATTTCTAAGCTGGGCAAATTGCAAACTGAATAGTAAAAGTAGATGACATACTTTACTGGGGATCTGGAGACAGGGATTGGGTGATTAGCTCTGTAAAATGAATAAGGATGTGATTGCTCAGCTGGAAAAATTGCAAACTGAATAGTAAAAGTAGATGACATACTTTACTGGGGAGATGCGGTTGCATATTTGAGAAGCCGGAACAGAGACTGCCGCATTTGATGATGCTGACCGCTGTGCACGCTAAAAGAAAAACAAAATTGATAAGATTAGATGATGGCGACGGGAAATGTTTTCGCACCATTAAGGTTACTGCAAGTACATTATGTCAATGAAGGAAAAACTGATGACATGATAAAGAATAAGGAATTAGAGAAATCGAATCAAAACTCCCAGAGAGCAAGAGCGTATCAACAAACAAATTTTCGGCATAATGCAGCGTCCTTAGCCGTAATAATAACCTGATACACTGATGCACAAGCAGCAACCCAAGCTCAAATTCAGCAATGAGCGGGATAGCTCAACCCGGACCAATCATTTTAATTCCAAATTTACTGTACTGTGTAGGCTTTACTTTTACGAGTTTCGTTTCCGGTCTCTTGGCATTAGGACCAAACGGATTTATCACTTCACCATCTTTTATATCCTATTACATTTTAGTACAGTTCTCCGCAATTCACCAGCGTTCTTTACAAAAGACGTTTCATCAAAATCATTTCTAGCTCTATTTCTATCTTCTACAAACGCGACCTGCAAATCGTTCTAAAACAACACTATTTATAGCTCAATCTGCATCTGTTACTATAATGTTGCCATGTATATCGTCACAATATCAGCGATCTTTCATTTCATTAGCCTTAAGATACATCTGAGAAAAAGATTTTGACACTAAACAGTTGAGGAAGCATCTATTTCAATTTATATTTGCTTACATTTAAATCACGCACGAGTATTTATCTGATTGTGTATCTCGTTCATATTTTGTGTTGTGTACTTTGTTATTTAAACTTTGCATATTTTCTAACAAAACCCATTTTTTTCAACTTCAATCTAATCTGAACACAATTTCACAATATTCCACTCATACAAAACCATAATCATCCTGCTTGCATTTTCCTCAGTAATGGTATGAACGAGAGAAAATGCAGAGTAACTTCCAAGGCATCACTACGATCAACAGCCGTTCACGGTTGAATCACCCCAATTGGGAACCTACAAGGTTCCGGTGGATAAGCGCAACAAATCAGAGCAAAATGAGCTTAGTGTTCATCATGTCTACAGAACACTGTCCATATGCGACAACCAATCACTAAACGTAGCAACGAGAGTGGACCAAACTTCAGCGTATATGCAAATGAATCTGCATACACTATCACGTAGACCGCGAGGAAAGGAGTTGGTCAGATAAATGGAAATCACGAAAGTAAGTGAATGCATTCTCGTTAGTAAGAACTATTAGAAAAAAGAGAATATTATACATAAAATAATATAGTTTAAATTATGCATAACGAGTATGAGATTTTACAGTTCGAAGTTAAGCACATATTAGAAATAAGTAACGATTTTCGAACGAAAGTGGGAAAAATACATTGAACTAATCGAGCATAAAACAGCTCCCGTTGAATACACACCTGGCAGTCCGATCGCTGTTAAAACAGAACAGATGCAGTCATGTGCTTAGGAATGCCATATTTTTTATTCCGATAGACCACATAGTTAGAAAAGGCTCCAGGCAACTATGAAATTCTGCTGGAGTTAATCAAACACCGTGGAGCTGCTTCGGTAGAACTATATGAAATAATGTCGCGACATTGGGTCTGTCACACAGAACTCACATTATAAAAACATCAAGCTATTTAAGGATTGGTGTGATGCAGGGATAGCAATGATTAGTAAGGAATCTTTTTATAAAATGACATTGTTAAATTGTAGACTAGTCTGGCAGATGTCGATGTAGGAGTTAGCTAGATGACAGTACTCAGAATCGCAATGTGGCTTCGGCGATGGAAGATATTCCCCAGTTAATCAAGTCGAGTAACAAACATTTTGAACGTGACAGTATCGAATGGAGTAATATATAAAAATATTTAAAACAGCCATAGCATTTCAAAACAAGGCAGAATATTTCATCCAGATTCCATTTGTGTTTCAGCTAAACTTCTAGATACAATTTTCAATGGAATAATGTACGACAAAAACTGGATCGACTTTACCGAGTCATCATCTCATAAATTGATGTTCACGGTAGTCGGTTGCGTCAGTCTGATTCCACTGACTATTTTATTTGCGATTTTGACAGCACGCAAAGATATTGCTGCAACATGGCGTTTCATCATCCTATGCACAACATTAACTCTGGGAACATTAGTCACAGCCATGCTAGTCATATACTTCGTTTTAGGAGATCAAGAATTTCGACTGGCAACCGGAGATCAAATCGTCATTGGGGAAGCAAACGAAGGTTACTTTATTGACAATGAGGAGTTCCGAACGTTCGCTTGCAATAAATTCAGTATACAGAGCACCAAGCCGGGTATTGAAGTGTGGGCAGTAAGTGTAGCTCTCAACAAAGGGCATAGAATGAATTACAGCCTGAATCTAGAAGAATGGAAACGACAAACACATGCCAAGCTACGTTTACGAAAAACCGATTGCGTGAGTATAGAGAACACAACAAGACCCGTACGCATAGTCTGGCTGAAAGGCGAGTCGGCTTGGAAAGAATGGTTTGAATCCAACAACAAATCCGGATATGAGAAATGCTGCGCTTGGCACGAAATGGAAATTTTGGGTGATAAAGGGGAGGTGGAAATCGACGATAGTGATACCTACACGATTATATTTAGACAAGAGACAACCGATGATCAAGAGTTCGAAATGGAAAATTCCACAGTACGCATTGATTTGCAACGTGCAAGATGGGTGCCAACACCATGCGACGCAATCTTGTGTGACGGGAAAACCACTGTGTGTGAAACCGACACAGTGCCTCATAAGTATGTGATTGATTACGCGGTCCATTCACAAAATTCGCCTCTCTTCAATGAAATCGATGTTCGGATCATCTGTCACATAAGACATTGGGCAATGGGGTTATTATTCGCAATAATACCGGTAATGACGGTAATGCTAACTCTGGTTATATGGCGAGTTGAAAGCAGGCGGAAGAAGCTAGATCACGACAGAGTGAGAGTAGAACAAATACTTGAGACGAATGAGAATCGAATGGAAAAAACAGAAGATAAAGGAGGCCAGAATCCTGCGTTTGAACTGGATATTTTGTAAAGACTCACGTTTTGAGCGATGCTGGCGAGCTCATCATTTCCATACTTGAGGGCTTCGGAACAATCAAATCCTAATTCTTCAGCGTATTTTACCAATTTTTCTTCAAGGAAGTCACACAACTTGGTGCCGAAGCCTTCTAAAATGCGACATTCTTTTGCACTTCCGAGAACTAGGGGATATTTTTGCAATGATGATAGAGCCTTAAAGGTAAACACATGCATGCTACAAGATACCTTTTTATAAACATAGTATGATTTCGATTCCCGTGCGAAGGTAGATTCCATTGCTTGTTTAATCCATTTTTCAAAAAGAAGGTTTCGCTTGTATGCTAATCGTTTTGCATTGGGTTGTTTCGGGGACATTTTTCAATACTCAAAGTGATCTGGATGTGGAAGAATGGATTAGACATTAATATTAGCATTACAAATACCAACGCAAATAATTGACGTGCAAACGAATTATAATGACTTGCATCATCGTCATCATGAAGCACACGTCTGGAGCCAGACAAAGTGTCAAGCAATATGAAGCAGGAAAGGCAGATAAGCAAGCGCGTGAAGAACATAAAAGCGGGTAAGAGGAATATGCAAAAGCAAACGTGTAAATAGCAGCTTGTTTTCGTGGTTTACTGCATGTGATTTTGTGTTTCTTGTTTTCTTTTTTCATAAAAAAATAATATGATAATAACATACCGGATAAAAGATTAGAACACACATAATAAAATACACTCGCGCCACTGACTTCGGTTCGCATCCATATCTCGTAAAGTTTCCAGGCAACTACTACGTGGATCCTTTGGACCCCATTCAGGCAAACGAATACGCCCCACTGAGCATAGCGCTACGGTGATTTTCTTCATCCCAATGCGCCACCTCATGGACTGGCCACCCGATCGTTTCTCCCAGATTCTAGCAGGTTCTACTAATAAGGCACGGTATGGTAAACGGTGAGGAGGCATTCTTAAAACGTTCCAACCATCGCAAACGAGCAAGCATCAGCATTTCTCTCAGTCCGTGGCCTGTTAACACCAGCTTACAGACATCTATATTTGTAACGCGATGCTGCCACCGAATGCGAGCAATCCTACGCAGGCAACGGGCGTCAAAAACGGAAAGCCGACGGACATCTTCCGCTCGGATAGACCAGGTTTCACGGCCATAAAGTAGTGTAGCACGCACCAATGCGCTTACACGCCGCTTTTAGTATGGAGTAAAACATCGCGTCAAGGCCACAAATGGCGAAAGTTAGCAAACGCTACACCACCTTTGCGAACACGCTGAGATCTCGTCCTCGATACAACCGCCAACAAAGATATAACTGCCAAGGTGAACAAAGCTATCTACCAACTCAAGATTGACATCACACAGCTAGATTTGGAAGAGAACCGCTCCAGTCCTGGGTAAGTGTTTAACACTTGTTAGGCGCAAAGCACATGCCACACCTTCAAGTGCCAAGTGGTCCATGGCTTGTTGCAGTATATGTGGGTCATCTCTCAGAAGTACAGTGTCATCCGCATACTCTAGATCCGTAGATCTCTCACCCGGCAGAAGTTCAACACCAACGCCCACCAGAACAGCTAAAGCTGTCGTTAAAACATCAGTGAGAGCCTTGAGAAAAATCGACCATGGGGTACAGTGTTCCATATCCTCCAAATCAGTAGGTGAAGAAGGCAAGTTAAACTGTGGCTCCAAATGTCCTGCTCATCGCTCCATACGCTTGTGCATGTTAAAAACTGGCGAACCATCTGCTTCACGTATCAACTCACTGATGCTTGGTCGCCCGCTTCTAGTAGTTCTAATTAGTCGGAACAATTTTCTGAAATTGCCTATAGCTGCCGCAGATTCTATTTCCGTAGCCTTAGAACTCCACCAACTTTCCATGTCGGTTATCAAACTGGCAACCAGTTTACGATTAATAAGCGTTCGTGAAGTATCATGTATGCTATCAGCAGAAAGCAAAATATTACTGACTCACACGGGCTAACAGTTTGCAAGTTGACCAGCGAGTTAGTACGAAAAGCGAAGTAGAACCCAAATGGATTAATCATCGCATCCTTGACGTTAGATTTTAGTAGAATAAAATCATACAGAGATATCTGGTGGTCAAACCTAGGATAATTGACGCAATTTCACGAATGCTACGAAAACCGCATCCAAAGTGTTTCTAAAACAAAGCATTTGGCTAACAAAAATCCTACAAAAGGGCAATCAGTCTCTAGTTTGATGTTCCGATTGCGAGTGGAGTTATCTTATGTGGATTTGTATAAAATCTGTTAAAAACACGTCGAGGTCTTGGTTACACAGACCGATAAAATTAGGGACAAAAACGTAAGTTCGCCGTTCTTTTAATTTCGAATGATAAATGTAATTCTGCTGTATATTTTATCCATTCGAAGTGTTTGATCCTGCATATCAACACTTTCCATAAATTATCGCAGCCTCTATGTTGTATAACTTGAGAGAAAATCCAAGCGTTTGAAATGTGGAGAAAATTGCCATGCATGCCCGTTAAACGATCGCACCGTCGGGTGAGTAATCAAGTATGAAGATTACAATATGCTCAATGAGGATATCTAAGACTCTGCAATTATTGCAGAATCTGGGTTATTGATTATCTCTACTTCTGTTCTCTTATGCACGATGCTGCTGGCATTAGTCTGCAATGAATGAATGAATGAAAGCACAAGCCTGATCCAGGCTAAGTGCCACACAGTCTGTATTATAACAAACTTAGTGGTTTGAGCTGCATCGGTTGCTACTTAATCCGCAGACGGATGTCTACACGAAAATCCCTAATTGTTAAGTTACTTTCTGTGAGTTTTCGACTAAGGTACGTAACTTAGACCTATCTTCTAATGCCAAGTCAGGTTTGAGAACGAATATAGTGTCTTTATGTTTGTGAGAGTTGGTAAGTAATCTAGGCATATTAGTATCAGTATCACAGGGCGATAGTCGGCCAAGTCGGAACAATTACACAGATCTCTTCCGGTTTGTGCCTGAATGCACCCGCCACTGTCAGAATTGTTTCGTAGAAAGCACAGACGTGCCTACCCGTGAATGGAGGATGTGAAAAGATTCTTCACAGAAAGGTGAGAGTTTAGCACGGTGCATATCCAATCGATTAAAAAGATTATTAAAAGCAGTCAATTACAACACAAACGATAGATATTAATAAGGCAAAGACGGTAATTTTTGTGTATATAAAAAATTGGGAAAAATACTTTTTTATGGGTAGCGCTGAGGAAAGAGTAGTTGCTACCGTTCGTCCAGCACATGTTTAAAAGCACCCAAACGAGTTCAGCGGGTAGAGAGAGTTCCACACATTTACTACCCGGATGCTAAAGAAGTGTGTTTTAAAGTCCAGCCTAGTATACAGCTTACTGAGGTAGAACGTCAGGTACTGAAAAGAAACTTTTCAGCGGTCTTATAAATTTTAGTTTTTTCCCCTTGCCGATGCGTATGAGCGCTTTCATTGTCACTCGGTGGTCCCTTTTAGCGGAAACTATCAAGAATCGCTTGCACCTTCTATAGATCATCTGCATGCCGTTCAGGAGATTGTTTAATAGTCAATCGCTAATAGTATCTTGTGCTAAAAAGCAACAACATTAAAAAGTAAACCATAGAATATGTGTTGCTCACATCCCCATCCCTTACACACCACTACCGGTTTCTGGCTGTTTGCCGTCGTCAGAAGAGAGTTCTGGAATTAAAGAATGCAGATATCCGTCGTGCTGAGACTGGACCTTAATGTGGTGCAATGGTTTGTATACCTTCATGACCCATTGAGCTATACTGGGTGGTGCCTTTTGGTGCCAGAAGAGCTACTCATACCAGGAAGGTCAATGGATAGAGGTCAGACAAACTCAGTCTCAAGCCACTGCCTTGTGGTTCAGGCTTTTTAGCCAAAGGCTCCGGGTGGGGCCCCCTAAGCTAACCCCCTACTTCGGCCTGGGCAACCGGGTAGTATCACGCCTACAAGCAATTATGAAAATAAAGGTAAAAATGACAGATCCCGTGCTCTCACGCTCTCTGCTCTCAAAATGCTTTACATGATCTCACACTGCATGCAAACTTTTTTAATAACTGTTTTCCGTTTTGTAGTTCTTTGGTTAGCTCTGACAGAAGTGCAGCTTGTTCCTTGAGGTTTCGGAATTCAGCCACTTCGAATATTTTGCCTGCTTCGAATGCCTCCAGAGCGTTCTTCCGCCCACGCGTACCATTCAAATTAGCGGCGTTTAATGTACGGACTTTAGCTAGCATCGGACAGCAGGCAGCCTTGGCTCGCACGCTTGATAGCCTCGACGTCGATGTGTGCTGTTTGTCGGAAACACGCATGCATAACTCTAGCTCAGTTACACGATTGTCTAACCCTTCGAACTTACGTAAGTCACACTATCTACGTTTGTCCACTGATGACGATGCCATGGTATCTGGTCAAGCTGGTGTCGGAATCGTCTTGAGTGAGCGAGCTGAGGTCGCACTGTTAGACTGGATCCCAGTCGACAGTCGCCTTTGTGCAGTAAGACTACAGGGTTCGTGCAAAAAAGGCCGATTTCGCAACCAATCCCGCGACCTGTTTGTAGTTGCTGCCTATGCACCGACTAATTGTAGCTCTGAACTTGACAAGGATGAGTTTTATGGAAGATTACAAGAACTCATTAGACTTGCATCGAGGAGTGACATCGTTGTCCTAGCTGGAGACATGAATGCACGTGTAGGCCGTCTATCTTTAAACGAGCATTTCGTGGGTGGACGGTTTGGTCTCGATTGTCATCGTAATGACAACGGCGAAAGATTGCTTAACTTGTGCTCAGAGCACAGACTGTACCTTGCCAGCACTAACTTCCGCCATTCGAAGCGCCACTGCTCCACTGGAGATCTCCATCGGCGGCCTTGTTCACGCAAATTGACCATATTGCTATCAGCTACTCCTGGCGAGGGAGTGTGCAAGATTGCCGCTCCTACTGGGGCACCTGTCTAGAGTCCGATCATGCGTTAGTCTGTGCTAAGCTCTCGATGCGTTTTGGTGGGAAACGTAGAAATGTTGCAAGGCAGTTGAATGTTGCTAGGCTTAACGATCTCCCGGTTCTCCGAGGGTTTCAGGCCAATTTGAGTCTGCATCTGTCTACAGTTCCCCGAAATAGTATCGATGACCAATGGAGTGGGATTCAAACCTCCTTGGAAACAGCCGCGTTGGATAGTTGTGGGTTGACTTCCCGTGTAGCTCAGCACTGGGTTTCTGCGAATTCTCTCCAATTAATGGACCAACGTCGGTTGCTTTCTGCTGATAGCATACATGATGCGTCACGAAGGCTTATTAAACGTAAACTGGTTGCCAGTTTGAGAACCGACAGGGAAAGTTGGTGGAGTTCTAAGGCTACGGAAATGGAATCTGCGGCAGCTGTAGGCAATTTCAGAAAATTGTTCCAACTCATCAGAACAACTGGAAGCGGGCGACCAGGCATCAGTGAGTTGATACGTGAAGCAGATGGTTTGCCAGTTTTTAACATGCACAGACGCATGGAGCGATGGGCAGAACATTTTGAAGCACAGTTTAACTGGCCTTCTGCACCCACTGATTTCGAGAATACGGAACACTGTACCCCATGGTCGATTTCTCTTGAGGCTCCGACTCAATCAGAGATTTACAGTGTAGTCCGGAGCCTTAAGCGCCATCGGGCATCAGGTGCTGATGCTTTGCTTCCGTCATTGTTCAAAGATGGCGGTTTCGCTTTAGTTCGCGAACTTCAAACGCTGTTCGCCAACATATGGGCTGAGGAACGCGTTCCGATCCCTTGGAGAGAATCAATAATTGCTCCTATTTTCAAAAAGGGACGGCGCGATTCCTGTGAAAATCATCGGGGTATCAGTCTCATTTCAGTAGCTCCTAAAATACTGGCGTCCATTCTGCTTCACCGATTGAGTACCAAACGGGAAGAGCAAATCCGTGAGGAGCAAACTGGGTTTCGTGCCGGCCGAGGGTGCATAGATCAAATTTTCACACTCCGTCAGTTACTGGAGCAACGCCACACTTTTCGTAAACCAACTATCGTGGTATTCCTTGACATCCGAGCGGCATTCGATTCAATCGATCGTGAAAGTCTTTGGAACTGTCTACTGAGACATGGAGTGCCCGAGAAGTATGTTTGGATCTTGAAAGCATTATATTGCCAAACTTCGGGCAGGGTTCGAGCGTACGGACAATTGTCGTCCTCGTTCAATATCTCCAGCGGGGTGCGGCAGGGCTGCCCTATCTCGCCGTTCCTTTTTAACTTCGCGATCGACGATGTCCTGAGAAAAGCTTTAGCTGGCCTGGTGGGCACAGGTGTTGAACTTCTGCCGGGTGAGCGAGCGACCGATCTAGAGTATGCCGATGACATCGCACTTCTGGGAGATGACCCTCATATAATGCAACAAGCCCTGGACCGCCTGGCACTTGAAGCTTCAAGGTATGGCATGTGTTTTGCGCCTAACAAGTGTAAAACACTTACCCAGGATTGGAGCGGCTCTCTTCCAAACCTAACTGTGTGCGATGTCCATCTTGAATTGGTCGACAGCTTTGTTTACCTTGGCAGTTGTATCTCCGCTGGAGGTTGTGTCGAGGACGAGATCTCGCATCGTGTTCGCAAAGCGGGTGCAGCGTTTGCTAACCTTCGCCACCTGTGGCGTCGACGCGATGTTTCACTCCATACTAAAGGCCGAGTGTACAACGCAGTGGTGAGTGCTACACTCCTTTATGGCTGCGAAACCTGGTCTATCCGAGCGGAAGATGTCCGCCGGCTTTCTGTTTTTGATACCCGTTGCCTGCGTAGAATTGCTCGCATTCGGTGGCAGCATCGTGTTACAAATATAGATGTCTGCAAGCGGGTGTTAGGACCAGGTGGCCACGGGCTGAGAGAAATTCTGATGCTTGCTCGCTTGAGATGGTTGGGACATGTTTTAAGAATGCCTACTCACCGTTTACCGTACCGCGCCTTATTCGCAGAGCCTGAAAGAAGCTGGGAGAAAAGATCGGGTGGCCAGTCCATGACGTGGCGCGTTGGGATGAAGAAACTCACCGTAGCGTTAGGCTCAGTTGGGCGTATTCGTTTGCCTGGGTGGGGTCCAAAAGCTCCACCTAATAGTTGGCTGGAAACCTTACGCGATATGGCTACAAACCGAAGTCAGTGGCGCCAGTGTATTTTATTATGTGTCATAATTTTTTCATTCGGTATTATTTTACATAAAAAACAAAAAAACAAAAACAAAACAAAAAAACCCAAAAAATCGCATGCAGTGAAACTACAAAAACAAGCTGCTTTTTTGTGCATTTGTTTTTGCGTATTCCACTTGCCTGCTTTCCCTTTTCCACACGCTTGCTTATCTGCTTTTCCTGCTTCATATTGCTTGGAACATTGTCTGGCTCCAGACTTGTGCTTCATGATGATGATGATGATGATATGCGGCACTTTGCATGGATCAGGCTTGTGCTTTCATACATACATACATACATACATACATACATACATCGACCGATAAATCACACATCATTTTTATCGAGAATATTTTAAAAAAGCTTGTCAAGCAGGCAACTCTAGCATACCTGACACCAAACTATTTTATTTCAAACCATTACGGTAGTTCTTATTAAAAAATCTTGCATCAACTGCCAACTAGAATTTCTTAATTACGTAACACAATCACTAGATTCAGGCCTAGGAGACTTTGTTGTATTCATTGATATTATTAAAGCGTTTGACATGGTCCCGCGTAATTTACTAGCAAAATTATCTGCTGTAGGCACTACTGGAAACCTTCTTTTTCTTCTTCTTGATAGACGACAGCGGGTCAAGCCCTTGTAAGCCGCATCTCTTTATATCAGCAACATAGTCCAGGCGAACCTCAGTTGAAGAAATCCTGTCCAGTGTTGTTTAGCTTCGCCGTGATTAGAGGCAATACCTTGCTTGAATTGGTTTTCAGAGCTTGCTGAAATAACCTCTTCCGGAAGCGCATTCCACAAGTTAACAATTCTTGTTGAGAGCGTGAATCCCTGTGGTAGGCGTAGTGTCCTTCGCTTTTGAAGCTTTAGAGCATGGCCACGGGTTCTTGAGTCCGTCACGAGAGGGAAAAACTCGCGCAGCTCGTCACCATAAGCTCCCAGTAATATACGACGAGTTTGCAGCGTAGCGCACACGCCGAATACTGAGCGACATGAGGTTGAGGCGTTGAACTCTCTCCACATATGGAATTGATTTTAATCCTTGTACTCGTTTCGTCGCCCGTTTTTGCATTTTTTCCAACTGGTCACGTTCTCCCTCAGTTTGTGGATAGGTGGCTGGCAAACCATATATCAGAACTGGTCTCACGTAATTGGAATAAAGAATGCGAAACATTTGTAGAGTAATCGCGGAGAACGACCGACTAATTGCGGCAGCAGCTTTTCTGTTCGTATCCTCCTTGGATTTAAGCGACCGCGTCACAATTGTACTTAGGTCACGTTCAGTATCAACCCATTTCAGTTGATGATCCCCAAGGAAGTACGCACCTTCAGGCGTACTTGGTCTGTCGGTTTATAGGAAGCTGCCATTTTACCGCCCAATCAAGCAATTTGTTTAATTCGTTCTGGAAAACTGTATTATCAGCAGAAGAGATTACTGTACCCCAAACTATCAGATCGTCCGCAAAAAGTAGACAATTCATATTTAATGAATCGGGGAGGTCATTAACATATACTTAAAAAAATAACGGGCCGAGAACAGATCCTTGCGGTACCCAGGAAGTTGGACGTGTAATCTGCGATGTGACTCCGTTAACCTCGACCTGTGTATAACGGTCAACAAGGAAGTCATCAATCCAAGTTAGAACAGGTCCCTTTACACCACGAACACGGAGCTTGAGCAATAAACGTTGAAATAGAACACGGTCAAAAGCATTACTGAAGTCAATGAAGGCGGTGACTACCGAGTGGCCCAGATCAAGTTCAGCACACCAGTGCTCGCGAGCAGTGATGAGATTGGATGCGCATGATCGTCTTGGCGTAAAACCACTGGTCGCGTCTTCTCTGAAGATATAAATGGCTACTCTTCACGAACTTTGCCTTTTCGGAGCGGAGTAATACAAGGAATCGTTTTAAATTCATTACTCTTCTTGATTTTCATAAAGGATATACTATCTGCCATAACACACTGTAAGATCTTGTTTGCGAATAATATAAAAGTCGCCATTGCCTTCCCGTCTAACTAGACTGGCGATTATATATCGAAATTGAACCCCGTCTTGTATGCTTTACTTCACTTGAGTATTCGAAACGGTGTTGCGCTTATACCCGTCAAACTCTGCTAATTAGAGTCCGAAGAATTAATTTAGTTACGTTCTGTCGATGGGTAAGACGAGGGGAACATATAAGTACCCTATTACTACCCACCGGCGTGAAAACCAGCTGTGACTCCCACAAAGCAGCAGCTTTGCTTAGTTACTTTGAAGTGGTAACAAAATGGATGGAGATAATACACAATTTATTTTTTCCATCAAATCAAGACCAAGTAAGTTTAATTGCACATGCTCTATCAGATAAAAAGTTCCGGTGAATTTTGTATCTCTGAAGGAGACGTCAGAATTTAACTCACCATTTATCTGTAGGGTATTTCCTGAAGCATCTTGAGAACAATGTTCAGTGGGGAATCCGGTGGGTTTGCCGATAAATTCCGTGGATGACGATTCCTGAAAATGTTACTTCGTATGATGATATGGTATAAAAGCACAAGCCTGATCCGGGCAAAGTCCCGCACAGTCAGAGACTGCACGTGGGCTAAGATACTGTCAGGTTGCCCATGCCTAGACAGGAAGAAAAATAACATAAATGGTAGTGTATGTATGTATGAAAGCACAGGCCTGATCCGGGAAAAGTGCCGCACAGTCAGAGGCTGCACGTGGGCGATATTACTGTCAGGTTGCCCAGAGGGCCTAGGGACCAGATATGATAATAGCAGAGAATACAGATATGGGGTGAAGACTCCAGCGTGTTTCAGCATGCAACTCACTAAAAAAAAAAAAACCCCCAAGTGGCCAATCAATTTAGCATGGTGTTAGCCGCACAACACAGAAGTACTGTACGATTGCACATTCGTGCAAATATGACATAGTCGTCGATAGCTGTCTTAGATAACTTCAGACAATTGTATAGAAGATTGAACAGTCAAGCTTGGTCGCCAAATATTTCACGGAGCTGAGCTACGGTTTCTTCAAAGGTGAGATGTTTGGGTTGTTTCGGGAGGATAAAATTTGTAAAGCCCTGTCATACTTCCTAACCAGCTAACGTGCTTGTCAGGCTGAGTTCACGCTGAAAGTTTTCCTCCCGGCGCTTGTACCAGGCATCGAACATGTGTCCAGATGAAGGTTTATAATTGAACTCAGTGATGGTAGTAGTGACAGAATCTATTGTTTCAGACTGCACAGGAGACTGTCCAAAGGTTGCTGTTGAGTTGAGACGGTGCGTGACTAATTCGATCGTGCACTTTTGACTTTGTTCAAACAGCCGCTGTCGATCGCGAAGAAGCTTTGTAACATCTTCTACTGGTATAGACGTAGTGTGTTCTGTAATACCGCGTCGCCAAGTTGTTATGCCTCATAATCACGTGGAAAACTGGATACGCAAACAGACTGGTTCAGTCGGATGCACGGTATGGAAGTTTGTTGTAGGCGTACAAAACACCAGTGACAAGCTGACAAAGGGAAAAGAGGTTTTATATAAATCGTCAACTATTACATAATGTACATTCGGATGTTACCCTCCTAACACATGGCAATATCTGTCTAGGAGTCTGTAGGTTGCTGTGGAACCCATTTTTGACATATCTCGGAAGTCTGCAATTACATCAAGCATCATCAGCAACCGAGTGCTTAACTGCCATACAGCCATACCATACAACATCAAGCCGGCGTTTCTCATCTGCTCATCTTCGCAATTCTCTCTGAGACCACATTTTCCTCTACGACTCTGTGACTATTCGCTTTTTCCCGTCGATTCCTCGTTTCGGCAAACCCGGATGCACAATCATTAACGCTGTTTTTCTACTTCGTGCCATGGCTTGGAGGCGTTTATGCTGCCGGCAACGCTCTGCATGGTCCACTATGAATGTACATCGCAAGCGGATAATGCTTCAATTGGTTTTCACATGCCTATGCAGTCCAATTCAGCAGTGACAATTTCCGTCCTATCTTTTACCGATACCCAGTTACCGGCAGCTCAGTGCTGTTCTTACTGTTTTGGTATGATCTTTGTTCAGCAGCCGAAGTCTTGCTGTAAACTGTGGCGTATGCTACGTTTTGCCATTTATGCGATAGTTTAATTCATAGTTCATAGTCCGAGTGTACAACGCATTCACGCGTGCTGAAGATACACACCCGTTTTCTGTTTTCGACACCATTTGCCTGCGTAAGATTGCTCGCATTCGGTGCCAGTATCTCCTTACAAATAGATGATTGTCTGCAAAACGAGTGTTACGCCCAAGAGCCTACCGCCACCTTATTCACAGGGCCTGGTAGAAACTAGGAAAAAGAATCAGGTTGCAAGTCCATGACGTGGCGCACTGGGATGGAGAAACTCGTCTTGGCTCTAAAAGACACTTAATAAAAGAAGAAGGACAAAGCTTTATTCGAAAAGTTTCAAAATTGCAGCTTCATATTAAAAACTGCGATGTTTGCAAACCGAAGTCGGCTGCACCAATGTAGATTTTTCTGTGATTCATAAGATAATGAAAAATGCATGCTGGAGGCTGTTACCGTCATCACGAAGAACGGGTATGAAGACAAGCGGCGTGAAGCAGGAAATGTGGCTTAGCAGTCGCGTAAAAAGAATGTGGGCAATCATAATTTGCTAATGTGTGCGAAATGAAGGTTATTTTTCTAGTTTCACAGCGTGTAATTTTGTGATTTTAATGCTTTTATGCATAAAATACGATACAATGACATACAAGGCCATTAGTTCAGTAACTAATGATGTGAATCACGGGAGTTATTTCCCATTTATAAGGTATAGTGACTCCGTTTTTTATTCAGTGTCGCCTATCCAACAGGCTCGTGGAGGTTTCGTTCCCCATATCTTTTGCCTGACAGGCACCACTGATCCGAAATCGTTCCTCCTCTAGCGAGAGCACTCTATGCATGGGCAACCTGACAGTATATTAGCCCACTTGCAGTTTCTGACTGTGCGGCACTTTGCCTGGATCAGGCTTTTGCTTTCATTCATACATACATACTCGCTAACGTGTCTCATGCAAGCCAAAGTTGGATTATGTTGCCAGAGGCTGAATGGCGCGTTACACATGCGAATTTCATGCATACTGGTGTTCATTCCATTTATCATGTTTGAACTTGATAATCGCAGACTCTGCAGCAGTAACGCACCCAGTAAATGTGTTCAAATGCACTGGAACAAATTAGGTACTAACCACTTTCTAGATTCTTATTTCAACGGATCAGCTTCCCGCCTCTCAACAGGCGTTGTCCTTTGTTCTACTTGACCCTAAACATACTTCATACTACAAACATTTATGAAAGATGATTGTGTCGTGTATGGTGATATTTGCATTGGATTTTCACATGTTTCCTGCATTCATCTATTGCTCATATTTTCCCTACAGGAATGGGTCGACGTTTGACACACCGATTAATTCGTTGTTCTTCTACGTGAAACCGTTTTCCCTTCGCACCATTGATGTTCTGCTCCTCCCGACTCTTGTTCCGCCGTTTCAACAACCGGTTTCTTACTGACCTCAACATATGGTCTTCTTGCTATGCCTTTCCAACATACACACCTCACGTTTGCGCACTAGCGCGATCAGAGACGTGGAAAAGTTCAAACTTTGTGTCTACATTTCCCACCCTTCCACCTGTGAGGTATACCTCGACCGTCCCACCCGACCCTGACCATGATGAGCGTCAACGTAAAGAGTACGATACGAAAAAACTTAGCTTGGTTCAACGTTTCAAAGAAGCTTATGCAGTCTATGGAAAAGTGATCTTGGTTATACATGGAGTTTCCTCTTGCTTTTGGTTCGCGTCTGCTTATTTGATCGCGTTGAGGTGAGTTGCTTTTGGTTGTTGTCATCAACCTTGTCAAACGCGCGCAGCTTCAAACGGTTGATGTTATACCCTTTTTTAAATTTTAATCCATCAACCTTTGCTTTGTTTATTCCCTTTGAAGTTCAGATATTCAACTGTACCAGCGTCGTGACGAGATTGCTAGAGTCAATCAGACTCTAGTCACATCCAATCTCTTCTAATTGAAATGCGAAAAGTAACGTTTCGTGGACAAATACAATGAAGGATAGTTATACTAAATGCATAAGAACACAACATGACACCCTGCTTTCACTGCGAGGTTTCTCAGGTCTTCATTACTTTCCGTTTTCAATGCAGGGCTGTTTTATTGTGTGGTATTTTTGTGCTGTGCAGATAAAACCGTACCGGATTGATTTGCTACCGGTAGTGAGCTGCATGGGAGAACACGCTGGCATTTTTATTTTCGTTCTCATCTTTTTAGGCATGGACAACGTTACATAATTTTAACCCATGTGTCGTCTATGACTGTGCGGAACTTTGCCTGGGTCAAGTTTTCGAATTCCTATATACACACGAACAGCATACAACCCAGCGGATGCACACTGAAGTCTCACTGCCACTGCCACTTCCCCTTGTTTGTATCTGTCTAGACCTGGGCAACCTGAAGTATGTATAAACTCAAGCCTGATTCTGGTATGAAAGTACGAGCCTGATTCCGGCAAAGTGCCGCACAATCATCAACTGCATGTGGGCTAAAATTCTGTCAGGCTGCACAGGCCTATACAGATATGACTCTCGCGGCACATTGCCTGGATCATGCCCGTGATTTCTTTCTGAACCATTGCTCCAGTGAACGACTCAATGCACGAACTCGCTCTATCTGGCGCGTCCATGTTTTTATTATCATCGTGTTGAATATCGTTTGGTTACGAGTCTTGACTTCAAGACCATTCTTAGACAAGGTTCGCATGATTAGTTAGTATTAAATGACCAAATTTCATTGATTTCGGATCGTGTGTTGAAGCACTTATAAATGTCGAATGACTTCTTGCTCTACCTCTTCGCCACGTATACTTTGTGCTGTGCGGCTAGCACCGTGCTAAATTAATTGGCCATAGGTAGTGAGCTGCATGCTGAAACAGGCTGGAGTCTCACTAACAATTCCTGTTGTTTTTTCTTCCTCACCTGTCTAGGCCTGTGCTACCTGACAGTATCTTAGCCCATGTGCAGTCTGTGACTGTGCGGCACTTTGCCTGAATCAGGCTAGTGCTTTCATACATACTGCTTTACCATATTGCAAATTTAGGCTTCCTCTGGGGTAGAAAGTTAGATTGCACTTTGCCTTAACTGGACATCTCAACACTTTGTCCAGAATCACTGAATGATTGTGTTTTCGAACACAGTGTTTCGTTCTGCTATCCCCTCGAACACGGGTGTGCAGCTAACCCCGTGCTAAATTGATGTGCCACCAGTAGTAAGCTGCATGCGAAAATACGCTGAAGTCACACTGCCATTTTCTGTTTTAGCTGTCTAGGCCTGGGCAACCTGACAGTATGTTTGCCCACATGCACTCTAGGGCTGTGTGTGCATTTTGCCTCAATCCAAACTAGTGATTTCATACACATACATAGTATGGTATGAAACCACAAGCCTGATACGGGCAAAGTGCCGCACATCCAGAGGCCCCACGTGGTCTAAGATACTGTCAGGTTGCCCAGGCCTAGACAGATATGAGGAAGAAAACAGAACAGGAAATGGTAGTGAGACTCCAGCCTGTTTCAGCATGCAGCTCATTACCTCTGGCCAATCAATTTAGCACGGTGTTGGCAGCACAGCACGAAGTACTGCACGATTGCACATCCGTGCAACAAAAAGAAATGGTAGTGAGACTCCAGCGTGTTTCAGCTGCTCACTACCGTTGACCAATCAAGTTAGCACAATGTTAGCTGCACAGCACAGAAATGCTGTACATACATACATACATACACTCAAATCTCAGTACTATGCCACCCGTTGGGACCGAGCAAGAGCGGCATAGTAACGAGGTTTTGTAAAAACGGCTTTATTTTCTCAAGTCCATCATTTATTTGCTCAATCGATCAGTCCAAAGCTCTTAGAAATCGTCGGCTGACGCATCTTCTTTCGTCGGATCTCGTTCATCTCGTTGTCTAGCCGATCACACGCTTGCATCAGTCTCGTCCAGGTTGAAGACTTCATCTGCAGAGAACTGCCTGAGTAAGGGCCGGAGAACCTGCTGCTGCCAATCAATAAGGGATTGGGAATCCACCGCTCCAGCTTCGCCCTGCACTGTCTTGAACGTGACGCCATTGCGCTTCTTGAAGCAGTCTAACCAACCGCGCTCGCCATGAAGTCTGGGATGTGCATCAGCTCGGCCAGTTTCATCGCCTTCTCCTTGATCAGATCGCCGCTGACAGGCAGATTCAGTCCTCTTGCTTGCTTCAGCCACATCAGCACTCCCTCCTCAAACTTCGGGTCGTGAGGCTGCGTCAGCTTCATGCGCTTTCGATGGAACTCCAGCTTTGATTGCAGCTTCAATTGCATCCTTCTTGCTGAGAATGCCCTTCACAGTGGTTCTCTTAACTTCGACGCCCCATTTCTTGCTAATCTCCCTCGCCAACTTGGACTGATTCGGCTCCTTCTTCGCAGCATCGATGATCTCGAACTTCTCCTTCAGCGTAAAGTCGGTTCGCTTGCGTTTCTGAGCTGACATTATGGGCTGAATAGTTTGAAAAATAACGATGTCACTGTTGTGAGTGTCTGTTTGTGCGCGCGCTTTCGTGGGTCTATCTATCGATACTTAAAGCAAGAGTAGGAAAGAGGCTTGTCGTTGTGCGTGAGGTGATTGGCTTGTTGTAGCTGGCGTCAGGGAGAAACATCGCGTGTTTGACCTTGAAACCGGCTGACTATATGCGTAAATGCGCAAAAATGCACTTTTAAATAGTCACAGAATAGTGGCATAGTAGCGAGAGTAGGAGTGGCATAGTAAATTTATTTTGTATTGAATTTTGTCGGGACCGTGCAAAAGTGGCATAGTAGCGAGAGTGGCATAGTAACGAGGTGGCATAGTACCGAGATTTGAGTGTACAAACACATATATTCATATATTCATATACATATATATTCATATATATTCATATACATATATTCATATTGAACAATGACTTTTCTGGTTAGAGCGCTTGTCGTACACATGTATGCACTCTAAATCCATTTATCTGCATTGACAACCTGCATTGGGAGACTTAAATTGATCGCTGCTTTTAAGAAGCTGGGCAACCTGATAATTTCTCACCCCACAATTTGTCCTTGACTGCTTCACCTTTACTGACACCATGATCACGATTTTGTGCGTATTGTCATCATTGTATTACCGTAGTTCATGTCTTCGAAAAGCTATTCTCAACCATGGTCTTTTTAAAGTCCACTCCATCCACTGATTGATTGCTTGTCTTAGGTTTGTTCATAATCCACTACGTTCTGTCCCACCAGCGATATTCTTGCTTCCAGACTACACGAGGTGGCAAATCTAGTTAACATGGTGTTAGCTGCCGAGCGCAGAATTACAGGACGATTGCACATCTAAGAGTTTGTCATTGGTGGTCTTCGCTAGCGCACTTCACATTCTTTACAATATAGATCCATTGATTGAACTTGTCTCACCTATACCGCACGGATGTGCAATCGTGCAGCATTTCTGTGCTGTGCGGCTAACATCGTGCTAAATTGATTGGCCAACGGTAGTGAGCTGCACGCGAGTACACGCTGGAGTCTCACTACCATTTTTATTTCTATTTCCCCTTCATATCTGTCTAGGCCTGGGCAACCTGACAGTATCTTCGCCCACGTGCAGTCTCTGACTGTGCGGCACTTTGCCTGGATCAGGCTTGTGCTTTCATACATACCGCAACTTAGCGCTAACCACTTGCGCCATGCTGGACATCGTTCAAATCAAAATTAACCCGTTGCAATCTCATGTCACCCGTTATTGAGTGATTCGTGGCATTTGACTCATCCAAACAGTTCTAAAGCTAGCTAGCCCATCTCCCTCCCACTCCACAGTGGTTTCAACCTCCTTGAAGTGTTCGAGGCTGCTCATTTTCCCGACTGGATGTGCAATCCTCTACGCGTTGGAGGTGGAAGCGTCAATCAATGGGCCACCGCGTTGATTCTCTACAAACTAGCCGCCCCCCTTCGATACGGCCTCACTCTGGTACTCACGCGCTACGTGGTTCGCTATCTGCGCGCCATCGGGAAAGCGCCCGCGGTGACGGAACACACACGTCTACGCACGTTAGCCAGAGAAAGTGCGCAATTGTCCAGGGAACGATTTCGAATGCGGCTGGCCAAGAGTCGATTGAAGTCAAGGCGGTCATTCTTGTCTAGATATCGACGCTGACGAACATGTCTGTACGCCTTATTCGCATGTATCGATTTTGTTATTCATACGAATCAGTAGTCTTTCTTTTGTAGATACTCATTTTATACCATTGTGATTCTATGGAGATACGACAAAAATGTCTTCCTCGATGTCTATTTGTTCTCTGTTGGTGGTTGTGTGTATCGATTTACGTACCTTTTGGTTCTTTCAAGTTATTTAGACTGTGGGTTTAGATCTGGGATATGTTGTTTTACCTTTTTGACAAGTTGTTTACGAGCAACGCGCGTTTAAATACGGAGACTTCAGCTACAGTAACGTTTCGTAACTTGGGTCATCTGTGGCGTCAAACATGTTTGTCTCTAAAGCTTAAGGGCAGAGTGTATGAGGCTACAATACTGTAGGTTGTGAAACCTAGACGGAGCAAACAAGAAATAAGACGTCTGCAGGTCTTTGACAATCGCCGTCTCCGCACCATCGCATACGTAATACAACTATCCTCCTTAAAATCTTTGATATGATGGTATGATTGGTATGAAAGCACAAGCCTGATCCAGGCAAAGTGCCGCGCAGTCAGAGACTGCACGTGGGTTAAGATACTGTCAGGTTGCACAGGCCTAGACAGATATGAGGGGCGGGAATAGAAATGGTAGTGAGACTCCAGCGTGATTCAGCATCCAGTTCACTACCGGTGGCCAATCAATTTAGCACGATGTTAGCCGCACAACACGAAGTACTGTACGATTGCACATCCGTGCACTAAATATTTGTTGGCGACGTATATATCGAATAACAAGTTAACGTGCATAGATTTCCTTGGGTAAGTCGCACATTCACCCCACGGTGCCTGTGTTTAATCTTCTACACAATCGGTAGCTATTTAGTTCCTACCCTTGCCCGTTTTAGGATTGAACACATCAAAGTTTTGTTACTGAATGTCTGCAGGTCTTGAACATCATCGCTGGAGTTACCTGACTCCATCAGATGCATAACTCAACTATGCGCGATAGAATCGTTAGTACCGACATAGATTTTTAAACAAACAAGGTAACCTACATTGTCTTCGCTGGTTAGGTTTCCCACCACACTCACTCGCGAAAATACTAAACACTTACATACATCCTGTCGTTGACTACGCTGTACAAGCTTGGACGCCATGGATGAAAAAACATCTCGCTCCTCGAACGAATTTATCACAAGGCAACCAGAAGGGTTACCGGATTGAATAATTTACCCTTTGAGCAGCGACTGACCAGACTTGGACTGTGCACCCTCGAGCGCAGACGTATCCTACACGACCTAACTCTGATATATCGAATCATCTACACGAAATCCCACCCTCTCAAACACCTCTTCAAGTTTAGTTCCGTTGTCCCCACACGCAGCCACCCTTTGACCCTTCAAATCTCACAATCACGATTGAATTGTCGTCGTAACTTCTTCGCTGTTCGTGTATGCTTCTTGTGGAATAGCTTGCCGACAGATATTGTTACCTCAGCGAACGAGCACATTTTTAAACAAAGGTTACGAAACCTTATGTTGAGAATTACTGCAATGGCCCCTACCTATTGATGTCTATATTTTATTAACGCACGGAACTACCTTCCATCCAAAGATTCTCATCCCTCAGTCTGTGTCGCCATTGGGGATTATTTTTGCTCCACCTATGAAGAACGTGGATATGATCATACAAGTAACGATTTTTTTTAATTTTTATACGTATATTCTATGGTACTGTACAACAATTTGCTTTTTAACCATAAATCTTGAATCTAGGTCACGTATTGCGATTGAGAAACCATCGTTTTCATAACACGGTTTTGCTTCCACTCCTAACTCGGAATGGCGTCGTTTTATGGTTTATGGTTTGGCTCAAGCAGATGAAGGCTTGGAGGTTGCGGTCGAAGAAATGAGAATTCGCAGTGGCTTCTTACCCTTAGTGATATGGCCGGAAAGCGTGTTCAGTGGCGGTCTTGTTGTAGACATCTTCTTGGAGTGTTTCCTTAATCTTGCCGGCTGTCAAGTGAAGTGGCGAGGAATGCTTGTTACGATGCGTGACAGTGAGAGCCTCAATGGAGCTGTCATGCTGAAGTCGCTCTACTCGTTCACAACACTTGATTGAATGCATGTTAGACTCTAGGTTGACGATCCATCTCCGCTTTAGACTTGCTTACGTCTCCCAGACTTAATCTTTGCTACACCGGTTTCTGACTTGTTGTTATCACCACGTTGAAACTTCTTGGTTCGAAACATTTTCACACAGTTCAAGTCTTCCTGGTCAAGCGAAATATGAAATGAAGTAATTCGTTACACGTTCGTACAGTTGAAAGTCACACGTTTGGGATCAGTTTCAGATTTACTGTTCCATGAATGTGAGGCGTATGATGTATGTGATGTATATGATCTTTGGAGGTGGTAAAACATTAACATGCCGCTGACATAAAGGGTCCCCATCCCACATTTATCCCATTCGTGTGTAACTGTTAACTTAGGTTCTAGAATCGCCAGCAATCTGTCGCAATTTGATGATAGTTCCTGGTGGGAACACGCGTCGAGTTTGCCTTCTTCATCCGAGTAAAATATGAGCGTTGTTCTCTAAGTTGACCTGATGAGTTCAGGCTGATTTGGAACAATTACTAGTTTATATAATCTTACACTCGTGACCTTGAATGTTTTCAAGATTCCACAGACTTTAATTAACACATACACGCTTAAGGCAATCAATGGTGTGATTTAGCGCCATATAGAGTCTGAGATATTACATGGAAGCATGGGACTGTCACACGGCAGCCGTCATTTTTGCGTAGTGACTGTGAAGGATGTTTCGTTTGGTGTGTGCGTCTGGTGTAGCCACATCAGCTTGAGAGGAACAAACTAGTTGTCGATTGATTGGACTATCTGTTTGGGAGCGATCGTGTATTCATAATGGAAAGAAGTTTGTGTGCAATCGGTTAGAGCAGTTTTTGGTAACGTTTCGTTTCTGAGACAAGATTTGTCGGGCCAAAGTGATAGTAAGGACAGGGAACATGACTAAGTAGTAGTCAACCCACCACCACTGATTTGACCTTACTGTTAAACAGTCTGTAGTGAGTCTACGGTGTATCATGTTAAATAGGCATGACCAAGATCGCTTGTCGATTTGCCTAATACAGTGTGTATGCACATCAATCTAACAGAAGTGAACACGGTCAAGGTCAGTTGACACCGTGGCTCACATCTCTAAAAGTGCAGGGCTAATGGGATTGAGGTTAAGACTTATACTACATGCTAGAGTGTAAATTAATGTCGGTTGATCAACGTACGATAATATACAATCGTTGGGTACTATTAGCGTTTGTGACTACTCATCCGTGCCAAGTCCATCGAAATATTCACAAAGTTGATCACGGTGATCCATAATGGAAGAACTGGACTCGAGTTTCGCTGTTATTTGAGTTCATCAGCAGTGCATATCCTCCAGCAACATCTGTTGTGGTCGCCCAACCGAACATATCTCCGTGCCATCTATTGCCATCGGATACAGTGTAAGCTAACACTGATTAAATCTGATGAGCACTGTTGTTTTACACGTATTGTGTAGAGTTTGTTCTTTATGATTATGACTACTCATCAGTAGCAAATCCTTCGGAATTATCACAAAGTTGCAAATTGGATACTTGAGTTTCGAACACCCTGTCATATTCATTGTAGCCCTATGCCTAAAGGCCTTGTCTACGGTCCACCATTTGGCGGATCGCAATTAAGTGTTTATGAATGCTTGTCCTGTACCTTTTAGCTACTTCTACCTATTACAACAAATTTCCGTCCATACAGACGTACTTTTCACTTGTCTTCGTTTGCTTTCTCTAACCTAACAATTAGGTTGTTCCCAGGATCAATTTGTACTTTCATACGTTGATTTTGTTGTTATCCTATCAATACAAACCGTATCCACGGCCAATTCACATTGGGCACTAAACTTACGTTCAAAACCATCAATTCCGAATTTGTTCTGTTTTCTTCACTTCTGGGTCAATAACAACGCATCCATTGATAGAACCGAACGACTTTCTACTTGATTCCATCATGAAAATTTTAATCTCGTTCCTAGTGTCCGCAAAAGTAGTATATATGATGGAACGTACAAGCAGATTGCGTTTTCTTGAAATACGGTGGATGTTACATTGTGCTGTTTACGATTGAGTGTTTGCGAATCTGTCGACAGCTGGTTGAATGTTTTTGAAACCATCGGTTTTCCGGCCGTAGATCATGCGCGTTAACAGTTCTGTGTATCAGAATACAATACACTCGGTATTGTGTTGCTCAAATCCCCAGCACAACCGGTTTCTGGATGTTTGCCTGCATACGATGGCGACTGAAGATTCGGTTCAATGAGCCTTGAAACTGTGCTAGAATGTTAGTAATGTAAGACGTGAATACCATCGTAACTGATCTTCAGATACATCATCACAGAGTGTGTCCTGATCAAGCGCTTATGACGCCCAAAGGACCGATTTATTGAGGTGCTCTCTGGTTTCGTTCTCGCGTATTTTTACTGACTCAGTAGGCGGTGTGTCAGGGAATTACTACCACTATCGGAATTAATACGTATCAGCTTCGTAGTTGGAAGTTTATATAAATTAATAATTATTCAGATTTTCTATAAAGAATAAAAAGTGGTTCTTTTCGTTTAGGATGCATTACTCGGGAAGTGGAGTAATCATCTGGCGGATTGAGTGGACTACATCGACGACAGCTCTCTAGTTCTCGGCATGCGGAAATCTGAGAAACAACTGTTTACAGTGCGGGTTAATCTATAAGCGCACCTCTCGTTTGTTTGGCTTACTTGGAAACAGTTTGAAGACTTGCCATGGAGATCAAATCAGTTGGATGACCACAACAAATGTTACTCCCTCCTTCTCCCGTCATGGAGATACATTCGGGAATGTTTAATCGAAATCGTTCAAACAGTAGACATTAGTTCAAGCCGTAAGGCATTGGACTACAATAGTGACTATCCTGGATCGGAATACGACCGAGACTGAAGATATGCACTACTGATCAGCTCGAATAAGAGTCCGTTGTTATCAGCTTTCTGAATATTTCGAAGCAATTGGTACTCATGAGTAGTCGCAAAACATAAAGAACGAACTCTCAATCCCTTAAAACATCTTGCTGTGATTCTTCGATTCTCTTTTTCAAAGGTCCTCAATATATAAAGAAGGAATGATTTTAACAAAAATTTGCATGCATTTCTATCGCACAACCCACGACTGGTTTCGTTCTGTTTGCGCTTATCAGGTCCGATCATGTCCTTATATGGTCATAAAAATTTTCAGCGCAAAAGTTCATTTTCGCCACAAAAATTTCATGCGAAAAGAGTAGTCAACGCTTTTTAATAACCACTAGGTGCACCCATGAAAAAGTATGTTTTGCGTAGCTATTTTTCTCTATATCATCTACGCATAAATCAGAATTTCGTCAAGCAGAAATTGGTAACGTTTATATCATGGAAACCTGTTTACAGTGATTTCGAGTTACACGTATTCTCTGGTGCCATTTTCTGTATCATCGAAACTTTTCACACTGTCCGATACCCGAAAGTATCCCAGTCACGGAATTGCCTTTATCACGATTTTTCAATTCAAATTTATTTACTTGAATCTCGATCCAAAAATGCTTCGTTGGTTTGATCACATTTCACTCCCCTACACAACTTGTTATCTACAGATGAAGACAGCAAAGAATAGTTTCAACGATATGGTAAGCAACATTTGATTTTGAGACCGCTGCCTTATTACCGTTGTACAACGGACCACGATGTTCAAATAACGACTGAAAGAGAGGTTCCATGTGAAGAGGTGAAAGCCTAAAATGTGTTCACGATTTTCCACGTTCGACAGAATCGCGAAAAATGAAATCGTACATGTATTTTACACATTAATGTTCAGGGCAGTGAAAACACGGTGTTCGATGAAAACGTTCCTGTCTATCTAACGGTCTTACTACTTTGAAGGATTAGACCAACACCGCATTGGCATATACATGATTGATACATCGATATCCCCAAAGATTTTGATCAGGTCAATCATGACATTATAATAATAAAACCTCGAAAATGTGTTGCTGGATTCTGCACACGTGAAATTGCAACAATCGTTGAGCACGCATAATAATTACATTTCATTTTAATGGCCATTCCAAAAGCCAGAGAATTACAAACAGTGTAACAGGCAAAAACGGGATTGGGTTACTTACTGAACTATTCTAGTATCCGGGCCAAATTCAAAAAGCTTACCTAGTTTTCGGTATCATAGTAGATCGACATGTGTAGATTCCCGGGGTCAGGATGTATGTTCGATGCATCAGCTAGGGGCCATAAAGTCATCAAGATTTCTCTTAAATATAAAAAGAGACTTGTATTTAATCAGCTATATCAGTTTTTGTAACGTTTTACTTTTGACACAGGGGTGATAATCAGGACAGGGAACATAACTAAATACTAGTCAACCAAGCACTACTGATTCGACCTTACAGCTCAACAGCCTATAGTACGCCCACGGTGTGTCACGTCTCGTAGACATAACCAGGATCAGTGGTCGATTTGCCTACTAGTGTGTATCCACATCAATCTAATACAAGTGAACACGGTCAAGGTCA